>JAGQEM010000260.1:0-39602 GCA_019202945.1 Corynespora olivacea
ACAACAACAACAACAACAACAACAACAACAACAACAACAACAACAACAACAACAACAACAACATGGCTCAGCTTCGAACTCGCCGGCGAGGAAGCCAGTGCCGAACGGCTATCCACAGCCATCGGTACAACAAGTCTCAACCCCACCGGTACCACACCGACAGTATTCCTCCGGTGTACAGTCCACGACAGCGCCTCCATTCCCCCCACGAACTGGGAGTCAGGAACATGCATCTCAGCGACACATGATGGCACAAGCAAACGGTGCAACACCACCTCCTCTGAACCCCGGGTCCAGTGGACAACAATACCAACGGCAGCAACAGTCGCGGTACGGACGAGAAGAGTCGGCGTACGGACGAGACCACACTCCCCCACTAGCGCAAACCCCTTATGCCTCCCCGCCGCATCCATCCTACCCTTCTACGTCATATGTTCCCTCACCGCCAGCGCAGCGGTACTCGGCCCCAAACCCCCAGTACCAATCACCGCCAGCCTCCCACTACCGACCATTCACATCGCAGCCCCCGGGTCAGAATACGGGATACGTTGCATACGGTGAGCAGCAGCAGCCGTCTCAAACCTCTCCGCAGACATCGCTCCAGAGCGGCCAGTATGCGAACAGCACTTCTGCATTCGATGGGAGTCGGCAGAACCTGTATGGAATGCCGAACTCCGGCCAGGCGGGTGAGTTTAGGGGCCAGGGTCAAGGGCAGATGCAGGCTCAAGGGCAGGAAAGTAATAATAGGTGGAACGCGGGAGGATATGACGGCGAGGGATATGGATGAGGGTGATGGCCAATGAGACAAGAAATTATACAGGAATTCTTACTAGTACATGACCACGCTCATCCAGAGTGTCACATGTGACCCAATTATTCACAATGCGAAAACGGACCTGATCTTTTCTTTTCTTTTCTTTTTTTTACCACTTGGGCAAGGGCAACCTTTGAAGATTCGAAAACGGAATCTACTTGCTTCCCGTGGAATGCTTTTCTCCCGTCCCATCCTGGGCACATGTCAAACGAGAGCGGCGAGTGCGCATAACTGACAGCAAATCCGGTGCCGTCACCCACGCACTCTCGACCCGGCCTGTGTTCATTATTGTCGTAAACGATGCGAAGCATCCGGGCAGTTCTACCTGATTGGATGTCGATGCAAATAATCGGCCACGTATATGTGGTGGAATAATCGACATCGACATCATTACCGCCAGTTTGTTGGGGCTCGCTTGCAGCCTCGAGAGCAGCAGCCACATGCTTACCATGGACGACACGTGAAAGAAGGTTTCCCTTCTCCTTGGCTGCTTGGACGCCGGCATCCTGCTGCCGGGAGGTGGTGGCGTGAACGCCGCCCGCGCCCCGGCTGTCGCCTTGCCGAGGTGCTCCTGCTTCTGATATCCATCGGAGTTGAGAGCCGGCGAAATGGGAGGCGATGGGACAGGATGGCATGGACGTGGAAGAGGCGAGACGGTTGCGGCTGAAGGATTTTCGAACAAGGGTGCGTGGAGAGGGGGATATCTTCACATGCCATCTGATGCTTGTCGAGGCGTTCTTCCATCTCTCAACAACATGAGCGCCAGCAACAATGCTACCTAATGCCTTGCCGCTCCGCGCATGCTGTACCCGCTATCGTGCTACGAATAGGCCGCTCGCTTCCACCAAGCAATGTCGACGCCGTTCTACCACCGCGATAAGGCCGCAGCAAAAAAGCCACCAAAGCGACCAATGATGGCTGGTGTCCTCAATCTCACCGTTGAAGGGGAGAAGCACGCCATGCACGACGCCGAACCCCTCTTTTTTTTGCGATCCCTCTGTCGCCACGATTACACGCTTTCGCACTTTACGGTGGATACCATGGCTGAATGTCGATCCGACCACATGCTGGAAGCCAGGCATTGGATGCGACGGGAAACCTTTTTTTTCACCGACCATGCAAACGTCCACCGCCCCCTGCCCTATGCGGTGCATACGAACTTCGTAGTAGTACATAGCGGTAGCGGTAGTACATGGGATCGGTCGTCCTCGGAACCATGCTCACATCAAACGTAACACAAACCTCAACATCCCGCCAGAGACGGGCGGTTTCCACGAATAAGTCATCTCCACCGTCTCGAGTTGCATGTCGCAGTCGCCGTGCCCGCATTGGGCGCGCGCAGCCTGTCAATGGATGTCAAGAGGCGCCCGAAACAGACAAAGCCGTGCCATTGTTGTACCGTACGCGCGCAGCCAGTGGGGGGCTCGGGCATGTTCCTCGCATTGCAATGCCTGACTTGCCTGGCCTTATCTCGAGCCGTGACGTCGCGCCGGGGGGGTGGAGGGGAGAAGAGGGACCGGGTGGCCCAAGCTCCTTTCACATGTCGCTGGCCGCAGCATGTGTGGAATGTCAGGATGGGGATTCCTGGGCCGTTGTCTCCCCGTCCGAACTTTATTCTGGGCCGCAGCAGGACGCAGGCTACGACACGGTACATATGATGCCGCTTCTCTGCTCGCCTCGTCCGGAAACCCTCTCTTGCTGTTCACGAGCAAGCAGAAACCGTCCGCGCCCGAGTCTCCGCCAGGTATGTACGTCAGTTCTCCTCGTCCGCGCCCTTATCGATAGCATGCCCGTCCCTCTGTCACATGTGAATTGCGCGCCCGTCTCCCACGCCCGCAACAGCCAATCCCGCCATCGTCTCCCGTGCCCGCCGTTTTCAGCAGCCAGCAAGCGCAAGCCACGCCGTCGTCATACAAGCCCATGTTGGGATCGGTCACTTCCCGCCTTTTAATGCTGTCCAGCCCCTGCTGTCCAGACGTCCTGCATCCGCCGTCAGCTGCCATTGAGAGAGACCGTCTTCCCAAACAACATCGGCTGACCTCCATACGAGACACCAGCAAGACATGCCGCACGCCGAAAACGACTCTTCCACCACCAACGGCAACATGAGCAACAACGGCACTGCCCTCACCAACGGTGAGAAGCAACATTCCAAGGTCCTGTCGGTACGTCCAATCCCCCTCCCTCCACATCCCCTGGGCGCCTTGACCGCGCCAGCGTTCCAGACTCCGTGGGTTGGGAAATGCACCTGCCATTGGATGGGACCCAGCTGACCTCGTCAGCATCTCTCCTCCTACCCCGTGCTCTCCGACACCTACAGCGCCTACAAGTCACACCCCTACGGCGAGAAATCGCTCTCCCTCGCCCACCAGACATACGCCCGCTTCGTTGCCCCCCTGCACCCGTACCTGCAGACGCCCTACTCGTACCTCTCGCCCTACCTCAGCCGCGCCGACGAGCTCGGCGACAACGGCCTCAGCAAGGTCGACACGCGCTTCCCCATCGTCAAGGAAGATACCAGCAAGCTCAAGGAGACGGTGAGGGCCTATGTGGGTGCCCCGCTGCAGCTCGTCGGCCAGGGAAAGAACTATGTGCTTGGAACGTGGCAGGACGAGTACAAGAAGACGGGCGGCCAGGATGGCCTGGTGAAGAGTGTCAAGGCCCTCGTCAGTACCGAGTTGAAGATCGGCATTGATGGCTACCATCTTGCGTTGGAGTACCTGCACAGGGGGAAGAAGGAGGGCGCCAAGAAGGTGGATGAGGTGAAGCAGTGAGTTCGGGTCGAGCTTCGACGTTGCCTTCGTCCACGCGGCCATGTAGAATTCCGCCCTGGTCGAACAGGTTTGCAAGGGGAGAGTCGGTAGATGTGCTCTTTCGTACAGTGCAGTGCAGTGCAGTTTAGATACCTTATGTGGTCTGGGTGGCTTGTCACTCGGTCCAGGCTTTTTGGGGGCGGCTCGCTTCCGACTGTAGGGATAGATGTGGATAACGATAATTGATTTCTCTTCTACAACCCGTGTTCGCATTCCATCCTGTCCCACGTCAGCCCATCACAATGCCTCACGTGAAAGATGGTGGTTTCGAAGAACATGATGTGATCGTGACTCGTTGCAGAAAATCGGTCCAGAAGCCTGATTCTTGTTCTGATTATCGAAGTACATGCCCGGATGGCAGGCTGCCGTGATTCCCGTCCGCCATGTGAAACCCACCGACATGCTCATGCGGGACCACCTCGCTTGTCAAACCGTGACCCCCTCTACGCCCAGCCGTTGACCCAAGGAAAGCTTAGAACTGTAACGGGGTGAAGAACCACCGGTTCTTGCCCGACTGGTATCGCTCCTCAAACGCCTTCTTGACCTGCTTCTTCGCCTCCTCCCGCTGCGAAACCTCCTTGAATGTGTCGGCCGAAACGACGCCCTTGAGCGTCTCGAGCTCGATGGTGTATCGGGTGGGCATCAGGTGCGTGTCTGCTTTCCGTCAGCCTCCGTCCTCGTCCTGCCCCTTCGCTTCCGCATTCTACCTACAGTTGACCTGCTTGATGAACGGCTTGACCTTGCTCTTCTTGTTCTGCTTGGTTTTCGACATGCGGCGCGTGACCTTGGACGGGTAGCGCTCGATGCCAGCGACGAGGGCGTGCGGGAAGGGGTGCGCCTTGGTGCCGTTGTCGAGGGGCGAAATGATCACGCACTTCTTGCCCGCATAGCGGCCGCGGGTGATGATCTGGGAGGCTGTGAGTTTTTGTGCGACGGGCCAATTCCGATCGGTATGCAACGTACGACAACGCGTCCGACCTTGAGGCTGCAGAAGGTTTGTTAGCCGTTGTCCGTGACATTCTGACGATATCGAGAGCCGGCGATGGGGGCATGGAAGCACTGGGCCGGGCGAAATGCCCAACCCAGTCTCCCGCTCTCCAATCGCATGGCCTTCCCTGCGTCGTGGTCGGGTGTTCGGTATACGTACAACTTCATTTTTGCTGTTCGTCGGGCAGGTGTGTATGGGTCGTCGTGGGTGTTGATGAGGTTCGCGATCTCAAAATGCTCGGTTCGTGTGCGGTGTCGGCTCGCTAAAACCTTTTCGCCGAGCCCCGCTAAATTTTGGGCTTGGCACATATTTTCTGAGAGCATCCATCCCGCCCGCCATTCCATTCGATAGATGTCAGCGATTGATCCCCCGTGATAGATAATATTCTTTTCTTGCGTTGTCGTCGGCAATGAAGATCAAGGCACTCTCGCGCTCAGGCGCCTCGGCGCAAGCTCCTGGATCCAATGTCGCAAAACTCACCCGCAACCTCGATCCCAAGCAGCATCCGTTCGAACGCGCCCGCGAATACACCAGGGCACTCAATGCGACCAAGGTCGAGCGCATGTTTGCCCAGCCCTTCCTCGGCGACTTCCAGCCGGGCCATGTCGATGGTGTCTACAGCTTCGCCAAAGACCCTGAAAAGCTCGACCATTTCGCATCCGGCAGCGGCGATGGCATAGTCAAAGTATGGAACATGGCATCGCGGGAAGAGAAATGGCAGAGCCAGGCCCACCAGAACATCGTCAAGGGCATGTGCTGGACCCGAGACCGGAAGCTCCTGACCTGCGGAAGCGACCAGAAAATCCAGCTGTTTGAGCCCTACACGACACCGTCGAAAAGTCCGCCGACAGCGACATGGCACGGCGGTGCATTCACATCCGTCACGCACCACCGAAATCTCCCCACGTTCGCGGCCGCCTCGGACAAGGTCTCCATATACGACATATCCAGAGTATCCGGGGCCCCGATTCAGACCCTCAACTGGCCTTCGGCCATCGATACCATCACTGCGCTCGCTTGGAACCAGGCGGAAACGTCCATTATCGCCTCAGCAGCCACGGACCGCGCCATCATTCTCTACGATCTCCGGACGAACTCGCCCTTGACACGGACAGTCCTCCGCCTCGCCTCCAATTCCATCGCCTGGAATCCCATGGAGCCCTTCAACTTCGCTGTCGGGAACGAGGACCACAATGTCTACGCGTAAGTCAACCGATGCCTGCCTTCCGGGCCCACGACTGACGACTGTCCAGATTTGACATGCGGAACATGGAGCGCGCCTTGAACGTCTACAAGGGCCATGTCGCAGCCGTTATGAGCGTCGAGTTCAGTCCTACCGGCGAAAAGCTCGTTTCTGGATCCTACGACCGATCGGTCCGTCTGTGGGATCGTCAAAAGGGTCACTCCGAAGACATCTACCACACCAAGCGCATGCAGAGGGTTTTCTCCGTCGCGTGGTCCTTGGACAACAACTACGTCCTCAGTGGCAGCGACGATGGCAACGTCCGCCTGTGGCGAGCCAAAGCTTCCGCCCGGCAAGGAATCAAATCAGCCGCACTACGACAGAAGCTGCAATACGACGACGCGCTGAAGGAGAGGTACAAGCATATGCCTGAGATCAAGCGCATTGCCCGGCACCGACACGTGCCCAAGCAGGTGAAGAAGGCCGGCGAGATCAAGACCGAAGAGCTCAAGTCTATCAAGAGAAAAGAGGAGAATGAACGACGACACTCGAAGAAGGGTAATGTCAGGCGGCAGGCGGAGCGTGAGAAGATGATTCTGGCAAGGGAGCAGTGAGATGGCATGTTTAGACAATTTTGTATGCATAGCGATGGCGTTCTTGGACTTGGAAAATAGCATGTGGATGATGGATCATGTGAGAACAGTAGGTATCGAAGCCAGCAGGCCCACCAAATATACCCTTAAATTCCGAGGTTCAACGGAACTTCACGTGACCGAACAACCGTTGTTGTTGTACTGGGTAGCGATTTTCGGTTACTTTTTGTCTCTAGCATGGTCCGGGGAAACGTCATCGGCGTGTCTACATTGCAAGTAGCTACGGTAGCCTTTGATTTCAAAGCTGATCACGTATATGGCGTTAGTCCAAGTATAACTTGACAAATCAAAATCATTTTACGCCACAGATCGTAATCGTTTAACCAGGTCAATTTACTACTTACTACTCATTTTACCTGCCCAACGCAGTTCCAACGTTGTACAACTAAGAAGCTCAACATCGCAACCTTGCCCTACACCAGTAGAAAACAGGGCCAATGCAAAAATGGCAACCACGTCAGCCATCACCATCCAAGATGCAAAACTCGAGAGCCTGGGCTTGTCGAAAACGGTGGTCAACAAGGAGCAGGTCAACACCTATTCACGCAATCTGTCTTCCGCGTCTGCACAAACCCCCATTCTTGTCCTGATCCATGGATATCCGCAGTCTGCGTACATGTACGACGGCCTCCTTTTATTTTCTAAATTTTCTATTTGGCCTTTTTCCAACCTTTCAACCCCTTCCTCGTCTACCCATCTATATACATACATACCATCTTCATCACTGATTGAAAGCCACATAGGTGGCGCCATCTGATCCCGCTCCTCCCACGCTCGGCACCTCTCTTCGTCCCCGACCTCCCCGGCTACGGCGCCAGCGCACCCGTCGACAAGAACGACAAACTGTCCGTCGGAAAAGTGCTCACCGCCGCGCTAGAAACCGAAGTCACGAGATCCTCGCCCAGCCGTACCACTCCGCCCACCGCCCTCCCCATCATCCTCATCGGGCACGACCGCGGCGCAAGAATCGCGCAGCAACTCGCCGTAAGCGGCGTCCAAGGCGTGTAAATCCTCGGCGTCGTCTTGGTCGACATCGTACGTGATGATGATATCCCTCCTCCTCCTCCTCCTCCCCCTCCCGATCCCGCAGACAGGTGGAATCTCATCACCAAGCTTCGCAGGTCCCCATCGCCGTGCAATGGCAAGCCTGCGGCACCGCGGCCCAGGTCGTATCCTACTTCCACTGGCCCCTGCTCGCGAACGCCGACCTCGCGACCCGCATGATCACCGCCTTTGGCGGCGCCAACTGGTGCCGCGAGATGATCTACAGCTGGGCGGGGGGGAACCCGGACGGCCTTGCCAGCCTGGAGGCGGATGACTCGTTGTCCGTCTACATGGAGTTCATGGGCAGGCCCTCCACCATTGCTGCGTCGAATAGGGACTATGAGGCGGGCGCTACCGTTGATTTGGAGGCGCAGGAGGAGGATCAGGCGGCGGGGAGGAAGATTCGGGCTCCGCTTTTGGTGATTTATAGTGAGGGGTTTATTGGGAAGAAGTTTGATTTTGGGAGGGTTTGGGGGGAGTGGGTTGATGAGGGGGTGCGGGTGGAGAGGTTGGCGTTGGGGGGTGGGGTGGGGCATTTTGGGGTTGAGGAGGCGCCTGGGGAGTGTGCGGGGGCGATCAATGGGTGGTTGAAGGGGGTGGTTGGATGAGAATCGTTGGATGGGAAGCATGTAGTGTTTGAGTAACGCCTCTTCTATGCAGAACTAAACTACGTATCTTGGGTTTGGTGTGTATAATCTTGAAATGGAGGTACGTATTATGAGCACGATGAAGCTGTCGATCCCAGAGAACGAATCAAACAAAAACCCAGACGCACGCAGAGTGAAATACAAAACTTCTTTTTCCATTTTTTTTCCAGTCCACAGGGGAAAAAAAAAAGAGGACACAGCGTATACAGCACACCCAAGATACTGTTATTACGCCTCAAACACCAGGGAGAGTCTACAGAGGCGCAAAAGGCAAGAAGAAACCACCACGGTACACCCGATGCCACAACCTAAACATCATCCATCTCAACATCCCCGTCTCCCTCCCCCTCCACACCCTCTTCAACACCCTCGCCCTCCTCCCCCAAAAGCGGATCCCAACACCTGACCGGCGCCAGCACATCAAACGCACCCGTCCCCGCCCTCCCCAGCCTCCCCACCACAATCCGCGCACTGGGATTCCTCAAATCATCGCAATCCCTCTCGAGCACCGCATCCTTCAAGAATCCGACCGTGGTCTCGAAGCTCATCTTCATAAAGGGGCTGGGATTACTCTTCATACCGATGCGGTTGAAGGGGGAGAAGCCGCCGCCCTTGGTCATGGTGTCGGCGATGAGGTTGAGATGGCGGTTGTCGACCGAGATGCCGTGGCCGGAGAAGACGGCGTGCATTTCGCGGACGATGGAGGCGCGGCAGGCTTCGACGCCGTAGAGGGTGAGCATGGACGCGATGTCGTTTGTGAAGATGCGCGAGGTGTCTATGATGGCGGGGAATTCGCGCATGGCGGGGAGGTTGGAGCCTTCGGTTATGATGATTGGGATTTCCTTTTCCTTGCCCGAGTCGTCGATCTTTTCGGTGGAGACCATGGCGGATGTGATGCCGGGGATCACGTGGATGGTGGCGAAGTCGGCTGCGGCTTCGACGTGGTGGAGCATCAAGAGTTTGGCGGAGGTGGCGGAGAACTCCATGGTGATTTCGCAGTAGGCGCCTGCTTTGTCGTCGAATTTGAAGCCTGTGATGTCTTTGCATGATTCGCAGATGCGGCCCTGGCGGATTTCGGAGGATTCGTCTTTGGAGATGATGGGCTCATCTTCGTCAGACTCCGAGTCGGAGGCAGAGGGGTCGGGTGAGTCGGCACGCGAGGGCTCAGGGCTGCCGCCGTACGTCTCGTCCTCACTCTCTTCGTGATCGAGCTTGTCGACCAAAGTCTGCTCTCCCGCTTCGGGGGCTTCGAATTCAACGCTGTCATCGCGACGGCCGCGCTGTTTGGTGTTGGTTGCGTCGCCCTCGTCCGCGCCGTCATCGCTTTCGGCATCATCCATGCCGCCTTCATCATCTGCTGCATCTCGCGGTTCCGTCTGTTGTTCGATGGTCCCGGTCGATTTGCCGATGGTAGGGATAGCTGCGGATCGAGCGGTCGACAACGACTCGCTTGCACCCTTCTTCTTGAGATCTGCCTTGACAGTCTTTTGTAAACGTGGGCAGAACCTCTTCTCGACCGACTCGACGACATCCCGAACCTTGATGGCATACTCTTGCGTGTACTCCTTGGCTGGATAGAAATCAAGTCGGATTTTGAACTGGCGTGCTTGCGAAAATTGAGTACCGGCCCCCAGTGTCTCCGTGACCGAGACCTTGTCGAGCACGGCAGACAGGGGGAGACGACTGATGCTCTTTGCAAATTTCTCCATATCATCCTTGCTCATCTCCGGATGAGGATACAGCGTCATTCCGGGGGTTGAGATCTTGGCACTGGCCGTCATGACGATTTCTCGTAGACGTGGGATACCGAGCGTGACGTTCTTGGCAGCGTGGCCAGCCAAATGGAAAGTATTGAGCGTCATCTGCGTCGAAGGCTCGCCGATGGACTGCCCAGCGACGACACCCACCGCTTCACCAGGCTCGACCAGGGATCGAAGATACTTCATATCGAGCATCGCCTCGAAGTTCTTCTTCAGAACCTCACCCTCGGGATCACGCTTCTTGTTCTTCAGCAGCTTGTCGGGATTGCCATCGCAATACTGCAACGCGTCAGTGCATGGTTTGTGAAGGAAAGGAGGACCAACTCACGCTTCGCTTAGCGGCCAGGAACTTCTCGGAAGTGCTTCCGCTGTGGCGACCGGGCTCGTAGACGGCAAGGGCCGGGTCCATTGCCGCAGGGTTTTTGGTTTTGCGGACCTTCTTCAAGGCAGCCTTGTTGTATTCGGTTGCCTCTTTGCTGAAGACGTACTGGTAGCCATCCACGGCATTGAGAGACTGTCCCAGGGACAGGAAGTTCTCCGCCTGGAACTTGAAGTCGTTCAGATACTTTTGCTTTGTAGTATCGAGTCCGTCTTCGCCGTACAGGAATTGAATCAGAGAACCATCAGAGTCACGGACCGACGTATCGTACGCAACGTTGAGACCCTCCATACCCTTGATGATACATCGCTGGAGGTAGCCGGAACGTGACGTTTTGACGGCGGTATCGATGAGGCCTTCTCGCCCAGCCATGGTGTGGAAATAGTACTCTTGGGGACGGATGCCAGTCAAGAAGCGGTTGACGACGTACCCACCGGCCCGGACGCTGGTCTCAAAGGGCTTGAAGCAGGGCAACGTCTTGCCACTCACCATGACAGGCACACGCCGACCCTCAAGAACCTGCTGTCCCAGGTTGCAGGAGATCTGGTTGGCGTTGACCAAACTGCCCTTGGCTCCAGAACCTGTCATGGTCTGCATCTGATTCTTCGGAAACAGCTTGATGAGCTTGTTTGGGAGACAAGCTTTGGTCACGGCCGATGAGATGTCTCCGTTGGCAGTATTGGTCAACATGTCCAAGGCGTGCTGTTTCGAGTCGTCGCGAACCACCTGCTCCAATCGTCGGCGCAACTCGGGATCATTGTGTTTGATCTTGTCCGAGTCCAGCGTCACGTACTTTGCGGCGACTTTGAAGCCGGCCTGTTCCGCCTTCTTCAGCTCCTCCAACCGTGCTTCGTCGCCTTCCTTGGTAAGGATCAGGTCTTCGACGCCGCAAGAGAAGGCGCGCATGTTGAGCAGTCTGGTGAGCAGTCGGCCAAGAACACTGAGGATTTGGCCGGCCGATTTGGGCCCGTACACCTCGTATACACCGTTGACCAGACCGCCGGGTGCAGGCCCAATCTGACTCTTGTCCAATATGCCACAGAGCAGTTCGCCGTTCTGGATGATGACCTGGCCTTCCTCGGAATCGGACGCCCAGAGTTTGCTGTTGGTCTGCGATTTGGAGGTGAGGGTGAGCTCCACATATTCCGGAGGCTTGATGTTCTTCAGGATCGTTGTAATCACCTGCTTGCCGGACCACATGGGCCTGGGTTTCCAGATGGTGGGCTCTACGGTGAGGACGGTACCGGATGTGGTATGGCCATCCTCGGGGCGCAATGAGCAGTACAGCAGCTCGTTGTACTCTTCGCGGGTAAAGAACATGTCCTTGCTCGTTAGCCAGACGCCCATGGATATGTGATCCTGGATAAGACCTCGCAGGGGCTTGCCCGCCGTTGCGGATAGATATTGGTTGTCGGTATTCGCGACAAGCATAGCCTCTGCTCGAGCCAACTCGTTCTGTGGGAAATGCATGTTCATCTCGTCACCGTCGAAATCGGCATTGTACGTGTTGCAGTTGGCGTAGTGCATGCGGATCGTCTTCTCGCCAGGCAACACCCGGGCACGATGGGCCATCATGGACGGCTTGTGCAGCGTTGGCTGACGGTTCATCATGACAACATCGCCGTTGTTGAGATGGCGATGGACCTTTTTGTTCCTCGAACCATTGACCTGGGTGCTTGAAGGGGCCAACAGCTGGTTCGCGAGAGCCTGTCGCTCCTCGTAGTTCTTTTTTCTCAGGGAAATGACCTGGCCAAACTCGTTCTCGATGGCAACAGCGCCGGGCCATTTGTCAGGGCCGTTGAGCACGGCTTCCTTGAGATCGTAGAAGTTGTGATTTGTGACGGGCTCCGGGTAGGTGAGCTTCTTCGCAAAGACGGGAGGAACGCCGATCTGGTTGGTTTCGATGTTGGGATCCGGAGAGATGACACTCCGAGCGGCGAAATTGACACGCTTGCCCATCATGTTCTTGCGGAACAAGCCTTCCTTCTTCTCCAGCTTCTGCTTGATGCCGTCCGGGTTGGCTTTTGCGGCTGCGCCTCGCGTCGGGTTGGCTTCACGGTCGATCAGCGCGTTCACGGAGCCCTGGAGGTTGACCCAAATGGTCTGGAGGTCGCCAAAATCGCGTCGTCGATATCCAAGCTCGTTCTCCTGGCCCTGCATCTCATTTCGGACCTGTCGCATCGATTCGCACGCGTTCAGGATGTTCTTGTACAGCGCGTTCCGCGGATTTTCCGCGATCGAGTCGCCGGTCTTGTCCTCCATCCTATATCGGCTGGGCGAGACGACGATGTTGTGCAAGAAGAACATGTCTGCCGTGACGTCGGCGAGGGCGGATTTGGAGCGCGCATACGGGCTGTAGAGCAGGCGGAGAACGTCCCCCTCCTTCTCGAACAGCAGGATCATCGCAGCCCTGACTTCGGCCGGGGTGATGTATTCCTGCGAGCTGGCTGCGTCCTCCGCCGTCGCCTTGGAGCGATGCCCCGAAGCCGTCCTGGATTCCGACACGACCAGCGACCCGTCGGCGTCCATCACATCGACGTCCGAGTCCTCCTCGGAGGACGGGTCCAGGTCAGCCACCCCCTCGTCGGCGTGGACGGGCTGGTTTTTCGCCTGGGCCTCTCGTCTCCGGAGTATGTCGAGCGGGTTCTCCATCCGCTTCTCCGACGCGGCCATGGCAGCCTTCTCCTTGGTGCTGAGATTGCTGCGGAAGATCTTGACTCCTTGATGCTTGCGGAAGCCCGGATTGATGCCGCCGCAGTTTTTGCACTTCCTGCCCACCATGATGGCCGCGTAGAAGTCCTTGACCACCAGCCGGCGGGCTTCGGCGACCGCCTCCGTCTTCTGCCTCACGGCATGGGCGTCGGTTTTGGAAATGCCGGCCCGCTTCATGCATTTCTTGACGTAGCTGTTGCGCTGGCCGATGATGTCGTCGTCGTCGTCTTCCTCGTCGGACGACTCGTCGGCATCCTTGCGGGTCTTTCCCTTTGCCTCGTGAACGTACTCGCGCATGCTGTTCGCATCCTGCACGAGCCCGCACCGTATCAGGCGCAGCTTCGAGGCGATCTCGTTTGCCTGCTTGCGAGCGATTTTGAACTGGTGACAGTATGCGCACTTGGCGCGGAGGAGACGAAGGAGCTGGTCGATGAAGCTGAGGTGGTACACGGGCACGGGAAGTTCGATGTGGCCGCAATGGCCCGGGCAGCCGTTCAAGGTGGTCAGGCCGCACGTCGAGCAACTGTTGCGATCAGCACATGCATATCCATGTATAGACAGGCATATATATGTATACACATATATATATCTATCTCTTGGGGGCGCAGGCAGCTCACGCGTTGTCCAGAAAGGCGCCCAGGGCAGCATCGTGCAGGCCACCGGAGACGGGGTGCAGCAGGCTGTCGAAGGTTGTCGGGTTCGTTATGCGCTTCACGGAGAGGGTCCTGGTGTCGTTGGCGGTGAAGAAGCCGAATTCCACGCTGTCAATGGCCGAAGCCACGGGCTGGGAGGTGTTCATGCTCACCCGCGCCCTTTGTCTCGCTTTGTTCAGGAGCCTCGAGGCTCCAGGCCGCGGGGGACAATTTTTCGACATGGAAAAGTTACGGCCGGGGTTTGGCCGAGGGCACTCATCACCCGCCATCACCACCCACCACCCACCACCCACCACCGGCCACCCACCGCAGCATCGACAGCGCCGCCACGATGCCCGCCGAGAAACGGCCGCACCCCGGCGACCAGGCCGACCCGAACAAGCGTCCGAAGCCGGATTTCCTCGCGGCTGCGAAGGCGAGGGCCGCCGAGATCGCTGCCACCGCGAGAGCCAGGGCGGCAGCGTCCAGGGCCCAACCGGCCCCGGGGCGACAGAGCAATGGGGCCTCGCCTGCTCCCCCGTCCGCCGCCGCGTCGAAACTCGAGGCCATGAAGGCGAGGATCGCGGCCCTGAAGAAGGCCCCCGCGGAGTCTGCGCGCCCATCCGCGTCCTTGGACAGCCGCCGCCCCGAAGCGACGCCTCAGCGCGAGGAGGAGCGGCCAAACCCCTATTTCGATCCGAAGGCGGCGGGCACCGGCCGCACCAGAGCCACGCGCCAGCTGCAGTTCAACGAGGTGGGCAAGTACACGGAGCAAGGGTCCAAGTTGCGCGCGCAGCAGCGGCTGGAGCAGATCAAGAAGACGCTGGCTCTGCAGGCCCGTCGCGCCGGCCTCGACGAGAACAGCGAGCGCGGCTTCCTCGTGCAGCCGCCGCCCGATGTGGAGTGGTGGGATGAGGGCCTCCTCGAGGGCAAGACGTACGACGGTCTGGACGACCCGGCCAGGCTGAAACTCGACGGCGACGATTCCGTCATCACCCTCTACGTCCAACACCCCTCGTATCTCAAGGCCCCGCAAGACCAACGGCTCATCGTCACGAAGCCCATGTACCTCACGCCCAAGGAGCAGGCGAAGCTGCGGCGGATGCGCCGTGCCGAGGAGAT
This sequence comes from Corynespora olivacea, assembly GCA_019202945.1. NCBI lineage: Eukaryota > Fungi > Ascomycota > Dothideomycetes > Pleosporales > Corynesporascaceae > Corynespora > Corynespora olivacea. The sequence continues at coordinate 14,748 of JAGQEM010000260.1, forward strand.
CAAAGAACAGCAGGCCAAGATCCGTCTGGGGCTGGAACCTCCGCCCCCGCCCAAGATCAAGCGCGGGAACATGATGCGCGTCATGGGCGAGCAGGCCATTGCCGACCCCACCGCCGTGGAGATGATGGTCGAGTCCCAGATCCAGGAGCGCCACGACAACCACGTCGCCGCCAACCAGGAGCGCAAGCTGACAAAGGACCAAAAGCACACCAAACTCGACGAGCAGCAGCAGAAGGATGCCGCAAAGGCCCTCTACATGTGCGTGTTCAAGGTCGACACCCTGGCCTTCGGCCAGCACCGCTACAAGATCGACCTCAACGCCAAGCAACTCGCCCTCACCGGCATCACGCTGTTCAACCCCAAGATGAACTTGGTCATCGTCGAAGGCGGCATCCACTCGGTCAACAAGTACAAGAAGCTGCTGCTGCAGCGCATCAAATGGTCCGACAACGCCCAGCCGACCGAGATCCAGATCGAGAAGCAAGCCTCGGACCCTCCGTGGATGAAGTCGTTCGACGACGAGGGCAACCTGAAGGACCTCTCCTACAACCGCTGCGCGCTCGTCTTCGAGGGCGAGGTCAAGCAGCGCGTCTTCCGCAAATGGGGATCCAAGATGTGCGAGACGGACGGCGAGGCCAAGCACTTCCTCTCCCGGAGCAAGATCGACAGCCTCTGGGCTCTCGCGCAGAGCTTGGAGTAGAGATCGACCAAACAACCGATTCCTTCCATCTGTGTATTACGAGTGTGCGAGCGTCTCACCTGCCTGTTTCGATGCAAATTGTAAGTTTACTCGATGCCCATAGTCTCAGAATTCATGTGTTAATGCAAACCTTTTTGGGCGTAGTTGGCCCTCCTTCCCTCCTTCCGTGTTACCGTGCTCTCAGCCTTCCGTGTGCCTTGTAGGTTTGCAAATGGCGCTGTGCCGTGTCATGTAACGGTAGGTGAACTCTTTTCCATCCTGGTTTGTCCCGTCCTGCCTTGGCCCTGGATGTGAAACTGCGGAAGCGTAAGTAAGCACCCCGCCTCCGGCGCCTCCCCAGGCAAGGGGAGAAACGGGTAGCGTCGAGACTTTCCACTTGGCCATCAGCTATCGTGCACACGATGATGAGATGGAGCACATGCAAAGTCCAACCTTGCAGCTTGCAGCTTATACATGTGCACATGCAAAGTCCAACCTTGCAGCTTGCAGCTTATACATGTGCACATGCAAACGTAAGTGGTTCGCACGTTCAATCCTCCCTCCTTCCTTCCGTGCAACGAATCCACCCATTCAAAGACTTGCAAATTATATCTTGAAGCCTTTCTTTTCCGGAACTTGGAATTCCATGGCCGTTGCTGTGCTGTGCTGTGGTGGATTTCTTATGCCCAGACTATGGGTACAGTAAGGTAACAGACTATCGTCGTTTACCGTTGCAGGGGTAAGCCTAATAATATCTACTCCTCGCCTTTCTCGCGCGAAAAAGGCCAAGCAAATCGGTACTCCGGTCACGAATTGACTACGGTATATACGTACCCCCCTACCACCTTCCAAAGAAAGCCTCAAGCTCCCAATGTTCTCACAACATCACCAGCTCAGCACCCGAGTCTACTCACTGTCAAGACCAGAAACCAATCAGTTGTCCGAAAAGGGGTATACCATTCCCCATGGAGACAGCGGCGGAGTAAGAGAGCCTTACGACGGGTAATTAATGTTCAGCCAGCTTGGCGTCGCCAGCGATCTCTGCTATTCATAAATTGTACATGGTGAGACGGCACCCCGGCCCTTTCAAACCTCGAGTTCGCGGATGTTTGGCTCTGCACCGTCGGAGATGCAACACGGAAAGGACCGGCCAATACGTGCAAAGTCCAGTCTTCCATTCATCCTTTAATGTTTTGAATCGCCCATTACGCCCCAAACTTTATTTCCACCCACCTACTTTCGACTTTTCGCAATCTTTGTCCCCGGGTTACATCGTCGTTTGCATGTTGGAGACTCCTGCTCACGCGAGTCATTTCTCCACATCGATCAACGTCAATCCGTCGCGCCGGTCGCCTTCCTTTCCTTTCATCCTTCAAATCGAAACCCAAAAAGAGGAGGCACCAAGAGCGAGCGGGACGGGCCGTCAACGTTGAATGATTTGCACTTGTTCGTGACGCCACACAACAATGTCGAGACCACGATCACCGCTCGAATACTTCCAAGACGACGCCGGTGGCCCTCTCATGCGGACATGCATCGCCTTTATAGTGCTGGAAACGGTGGCCATGATCGCCTACTTCACGTCGAGATGGATAAAACCGAGCGCTGGGCCGCGGATGACGCCTTATCTGATGGTGGCTGGGTATGCGTCTTGCATGGGGCTCTGCGTGCAGAGCTATCGTGAGTCTATCCTACAAGACATCTCCCTCGCGGGGAAATGCAGATTGGAGAAAAAAAGGTATCGAGGCTGACATGTTGGACAAGGTGTCTGCAAAGTCGGTGGCCACAAACACGTCGACACGATGCCCGTCTCGATCCTAACCGGCCACCTCAAAAAGAACAAGGTGATAGAATGGCTCTACCTCCCTTCCGTAACCTTCCCCAAACTCGCCATCCTCATCCTCTACACCCGCGTATTCGCCCAAGAATCACGACCCCTTAAATCCCTCGCCTACGGCACCGGCGCCACCATGGTCTTGCTGTTGGTCTTTGGGTTGTGGGCGCCGTACATGATTTGCCAACCGTTCGCATACAATTGGGATAAGACGATCAAAGGAGGCACATGCGTCGATGTACTGCAAGTATATCGGTGGATCGGCTTTCCCAACATTCTGACGGATTTGGTGTTGTTGGGATTGTGTCTGCCCAAGGTTTGGGGGATGAAGTTGAAGCCTGCCTTGCGGATCAGTCTTCTGATAACTTTCATCATCGGGAATATGTAAGCCCCCTTCCTCCTCTCTCTCTCTCTCTCTCTCTCTCTCTCTTTCGCATTTTTTCAATATACGTCTGCCAATCAGCTGACATGATTCCACAGCGGCATCGTGACTTCCATAATCCGCTTCGCTACATTCTTCCATTTCGACCTCTTCAAAGACTACACCTACAACGGCGCCAAATTCCTCACTTGGACCGTCATCGAGCCGGGAGTCTACTTCATCACCGCCTGCCTGATCACCATGCGACCGTTGCTGCGCTGGGCGTTCAAAGATCTGTCGACCTTGGTTACGCTACCGGGGAAGAGCGCGTGGAGATCGGGTTGGAGCAAGAGCAAGACGGCGAGGAGTGGCAAGCGGTCCAGCGGGGGGGTTACGGTGCAGAGGGAATTGGGGGTGGGGTCGGAGGGGAGGGGTGTGAGGGACAGAGAGGGGTTCACGAAGCTGGATGATGCGTGCGAGGGCGATTTTGAGAAGGGAGCGACAAAGGGAGGAGATATTGAGATGGGATTACGGAGATGATGTTCAACGTATTCTCATGCATAATGGAACGATTCAGTAACCTGGGACGCGTTTCATCGGTCGAAGAAGTCGGTGGCGAGTGTCTGGTAGAAAACGTTCCAGTATCCAGACGGTAATATATGGGGTTGCCTCGAGAAACGAGTGAAGAAAGGGTGTCCATTCGCGTTCAAGTGTTTCGGATCCGGACCTGAGGGGGGAGCCAACGAGACCAGACTTCAACAAGGAGTAGCCCCACTTCCATCTATTCACTACGCATCTTCACCGGTAACAAGCACACGCCGCGGCTTGACCTCGTCCCACAGGCAATTCACCGGACCAAGCCACCTCTCAAGCACCCAAGTTCCTCCAACCTCGGTTCTCACAGAATCGATATACGCATCGTTCCTCGGCCAGAGCTGCCGCCGATCGAGTTGTTTGTCCAGCGGTCCTGTCGGGCCGCTGGCATACCTCTTAGACCCCGATCGACCTTCCCGTTGGCGGTCGTTCTTGGAGTAGCTCCGGTCGCCCCAATGGCCTCTGAAGTATAGAAATCCTTCCGGTGCAAGGGAGGATTGGGGATAGGGTGTGAATGACGCGGTGGGTGTATCGAAGGCGTAGAACCAGGATGTTTGGAGCGGATCGTATATCGGGCCAGCATCGGACTCGTCTATGAGGAGGAAGCGGATGGGGAAGAGTATGTTGGGGACCGTTTGCTCGTGACGTCCTGATGTGGGGTAGAGGGCATGCGAGCCATTTGCGCTGTAGACGAGAGGCTGTAGAATCCAAGTCAGAAACATCGATTCAAAAGGTCCGGGTGCACGCTCCCCGGTCTTGGGAGGGGAATCAACCTCTCACTCTTTTCCCCGACCTATCCTTCCCGACCGCGGCGAAGGTGTAGGCCTGCCCATGCGCATGCTGAGAGTACCAAATGTACTCTGGCTCGCCGTCCTTGAAGCGGATGAGATTGTGCTCCCAACCTCCGACATGGTCACCTGTTCGCGGTTTAGTTCTCAGATTCGATTCCATCCCCATATCATCAGTTCCTATCCCTGGCCGTCTTCATCTCGGAGGAGCCGACGACTCACCGAGCTGTCTCTCCAGCACGACGCCGCCGACGTGGAAAGCCCAGAAGTAAAAGTAAAATGCGTCCACGACTCCGTCTTTCTTTCCCACGACGATGATTACGCCCGTCTTCTCATCTTCTGTGCCTCCGTCTTCATCGATCGTGCTACCCTCCAGCCACTTCGGTCCCGCGGCGGCGTCAACACGGGAGGTGAGGTAGACATCTTCGCCGCCCTTGCTGCCAATGGAATTCAGGCGATCGAGATTTTCAAGCGTGAGAGGCCTGTCGTGTGATTCGATGCTTTTGGAGCCGACTTGGGGGCGTGTGTGCAGCAGTGTCGCAGCGATGGAGGCGGGGCGGTAGGTATCTTTCTCGGAAAGGTGTATGAGCGGCGCTATTGATTGAGAGCGATCCCTGTTAGCTACTACTGGCTTGCATAGTGATTTTTGCAAAGTATAACCCCGTTTCCCACAATTTCTGAAGTTGAATTTGCCCCCACACTTCTGTTCTGGCACTGAAGGGGGGTTATGACGAGTGGTTTGCGCACCATGATCTATCACAAATTGCGGGACCGTTTTAGGTGTATTCTGCTTTGACTCTGCAATGGACATGTTGGAGGAGACGTTGGTGATTTGGTCATAGGATAACAATGAGGCGTGGGGAGAGAGATGCCGGTGCAGCACATGCGGCCATTCACAACCATATGGGAGCTTCTATGGATGGCTGGCTGGCTTCTTGCTCGATGACGGATATGAGTAGGCGCGCCTCACGACGGTTGGCGTGAGTAAGAGCGTTGCGCTTGTCACTACAGAGTATATAGCGAAGTTCGGGTGTGGTTGCTAAATTGGAAGCTTGTCACTGAGGCCTGTTTGTGACTGCCGTAAACATGGGTCGGATTCTTCATCTGAGCAAGTGCGACTGCTTCTTTCATCAAAGTAGTTTTCTGCCACGAAGGCAGAACCTGGACAGGGAGAAGTTTACTCAACCAATTGTATGCTACACTGAGCAGGTAAAAGAAGACTATGGCACTCTGCTACAGTTGCGAAGCGTACAGCTGACTCTTTCGATTACTGAGCTGCATTTCACGTTGAATAGGGCAAGTTTTGATGAAGAGTTCTCCTTGCACTGTCCAGTTGTGACAACGACCAGTTAATGTAGAGCAATGTGGCTTGCTTGAATATGAAAAGTGAACTCATTCTGAGTAAGTTTCTAGTTGCAAAACTTATAAATCCGAAGCGCAGATCCGTTTCCACAACGACTGCGTATGGACTGCTCAGTGTTGACATGGCAGCATGCGTGGACAAACCTAATCATATCAAGGACCGAGCAAAATGTGAACACAAGGTGCCTAGTCCAAATAGCATAGATATAGTAGGTAGCGTAGCCGTGACAAATCAGGCATTGTCCTCGCACCATGTTCGCTCTTGGCAGTCCAATCATTCTTTAGCGCCTCGTTAAGGAGATCTTTATCCGAAAACGCATCGCCTTCGTCGATATGCAATAGAATGATCCCCAGACTATAGGTAAGCGAACAATTTCGTTGTCTCACTTCTACACCTCCCATTTCGACCATTGCTTGTAACCAGCATGCTGCATAAGCTTTGAATGCAGTAGCGATATGCAAACATCCACTTACACATACATATGTACGTACGGTGCAGCGCGCATGCAGCACCACTCACCCGAGTTTTCAGCCACGAGGTCTTCATCAATGCCATGCATCCTCTCACCCCCCCCCCTCGCAGCAACGAACAGAACCCGTAATTTCCAATCGCGTATTTGCCACCCACAAGCGCCACAAGCAAGTCACGCAGAGAGAAGAAAAGCCAATCTTTTACGCCCCCATCTGCAACCGCAGCCGCAACCACGACCGAGTATGCACGCCGTCCATCATGCGTGCCGCCTCGTGGGCTGCAAGGAAGACCTACATAGGGGGACTGGAAAGCATTTGGAGGCGGAGCATATACCAATTCGTCGACATGCATTATTGCGACGCCGTTCGAACCACGAACTCTTCGCGCGCTTCACGGGATGAACAGGGGTTCTGTGTACCTACGAGTTAGCTCGAACGCCATACATAGTAGGTAGGTCTAGATACTTTAGCGAGTAACGCGTTGAGCCAGGATGTTCTATACAATAACTCCAAAGTCCGAAACACGTTTCATTGGCCGTGGGTACCCTGGTCTCAGTAGCAGTAGAGACTGCGTGGGCGCTGGTATGCCGTCCAGCACTGGCGAAAGTGTATACATGCCGAGCGGGGCACGGGCCCGACGGCTCTATTCGCACACACGGGCTCGTGTACGGCCTATTCTTAGACGAGGCATGGGCGTGATGGGATGAGCAGGCGGCTTTCTCACTTGGGCAAAAAGCAGAAAACTTCCAACCCCGAAGCGGTAGGTAGTGCTCGGCCCGAAGGCCGACGACGGTACCTCCGAGGTTTTCAAACGAGGGTCTGCGAAGTGGGAAGAGCCTAGGCGGGAGAGCATCTCTCCATCGGCTCATACTAGCGGTGAAGAGGTCGACATGGGATATGCAGTATTTCTTTTATACGTACGTGCGTACGTGCATACGAGGCTACAGGCAAGGTGTGAGGGATCCAGAGGAGTGGTTTGCCTTGCAACTGGGCTGAAGTCCGATGTATACTATCCATGGCTTACATAGGCATAGACAAGGTAGATTTAGTAGGTTGACCGTTGCACTAAAAGACGGTTCGGACTAGGCGATTGCGTCCAGATCGCTTTGAGCTCTCTTTGGATCCCTAACTGATTGCCTTGAAAAATAGAATGGACGATCGGGTTTATCGGTGCATCGGAGATCGAGATGGCGTCTTGTGACGTGCATGCGTGCCTATGCGTTGGTGAGGCGCAGAGGGCTCAACGAATTGTATACTGGATGCACCTTCTTGACCGGTGAAGTAAATGTTGGCGTACAATTTGCGCTTTTCCTATCGATATCTTACATGCGAGCATTGAAGATGCAAGCCACGTCAATACAGAAATCCATGCATTGAGATCAAGCTGCGACCAGGATACGTAGGGTTTCACACAGACTGCCCCCGAGTCCGACAACGTCTAAAACTGTACCCAAAAGTGAGGTTGTCTGCTTACGTAGCATTTCCCTTTACTTCTGCTGGCATCTCATCATTGGCTCTGGCTTCATGCGGGGCGTAGTTGTGCGACGTGACGCATCTAACGTTGTCAGCAACAGAAGGAACATGTAGGTATATCAGATGAACGTGACGTATGAGTAGGTATGGATTTGTTTGCCTTGTTGCTCGCTGATGAGATGAGACATTAGATCGCTAAACGGTACTACGACGCAAGCCACTGCTTCTTCTTTGCATGCTGTGTAACAGGAGGTTATTGAGTCGTATGCGGCTCAAATTTACGTTTCTTTGCGCATGCCAGGGTGGGGTGTAGTGATGGGCACATGACATTTGTACATTTGCTACAGTTACAATATTAAGATAGAAGTCCGTAGTTCGAGGCTGCATGTGCGCGGCGCGCACTGCGCGGTGCATGATGGGGTCAGGGCACGGGTTCGAGCGCATCATGGACGTCGTGAAACGTCTAAGCGGGTGGGGAGAATGGGCCTGTTGGTTGGCGCTTAGATCCTGGAGAGCCCACAGAATGCTTCACGATGTGGACCCGAGTTGCCTAAGCTTGGAGGTCCAGGTGGAATCATGGAAAAACGATAGAGGAAGAGCAACCAAGCTCCTAGAAGGAATGCAAGGGGGGTGGTTGCTCAAGATTGGGGTCAAAGAGGCTGCAGAAGCTACGCCACTCGGGTGATCGTGTAATGCTTGTTGCATGACCGCCAGGTTAGCATCTGCAGATTTTAATAGGTATGCATGAAGGGTAGACTTAGACGTGAGGAGAAAGAGAAAGGTGGTCCAAGACAACATTGAATGGGAAGGATATCGCGAGGTTAGAGCGGAACTGGGGCCCAAGAAATAGGATGATCATGAAGGGGTTGTTCAATAATGAGAAAGTGAAAGTGAAAATACTAGTAGTTCTGATATGGTTGCAACCTAATGGAACATTTGATTCTTTGATGTTTAGTGAGTCGACGTTCATGATGTGAGTATTGTTAAGCAGTGTCGTTATTCAATTCCTTCGTTTCGGATTCTAACTATCTCGGGATTTGAGCTCGGATTTTGCAGTCGACTACCTTGTGAAGATGCGACAAGGTTTTGGTGGAGAAATCCTAGTCCAAGTTAGGAAAAGGGTCCCTTGTAGAATTTCCCCTGCATCCTAGATGCCATGTAGATATTGCATGTAAATCTTAGAGCACTTCTTGCTTAGACCATCGAGGTTGCCAACAAGACGTTGCCGGGTGAAGAGACCGGAGAGCGTTCATTGTAGTGTGATGCCATCCCCCACGCATTTTTACCAAATGTATTCAGCAAGAAGACACATTATCCCGCGTGCAGGAGAAGAAGGACTGCTGAAGGGTGATTCCCGCTATTCTCGCAGTCCGACCCGTTATCGGCAATAAAACTTCGGAGGTTTATGAGATTCAAGTAGTGTCGGACTTCGGACGTCAAACGTCGTCATTTCAGCAAAAATCGGGTAGCACCTTCCTCAAACAGGCGACGCAAAGCCAAAATCAACCTCAGACGAACGTTGACCTCAGCCGGTCCCGACTACGAAGCTCTTTAAGATGGCCGAATGGTGCTCTGTGTCCTTCCCGATTGCTCATTATCTACCCGTTTGCCTCCTTCTTTGTGTTACTGTCCATACATCGACTCGGCTCGTCCACCGGTGAGCAAGGTCACGGGCTGAGGAAAGACGGTCGTGCGGCGCGCGCGCTCGTATCATGTTTGGAGTTGTTGGTCGCGGGCCCATTTCGAGGAAAAGATCTCGTGGGCTCGTTTAGAGGGTTTCGAGGGGAAGCGGGAAGAACGATACTATCCCTGACGACGAAGAGGAGATACGCATTGGCTTGTACTTGATGAACCTCCGGAAGTATTGGTAAGTTTCCTTGGGGAAGGTGTCAACATGCCCATGAGCGATTCTCTTGTAAGACATGTATGGTGTCAAAATAAGCAAGCAGAGTCCAATGCGAAGGATTCAGCTCTGCGTGTCGGGAGAGTGGTACAAAGGAGGTTGCAGCGGTGTGTGTGGTGTTCGCATAATGCATCTCGTGGTTCGGTGGGGCCCAGAAGTTTGGTCTTTAGGTTACGACAGAACAGCAGGACTAGTGAGAGGGTCGAGAAGCATGGTGGTGCAATGTAGAACGCGCCGGGGAGATCCTGCAAGCCCAGTGAGTATGTCAAGTAGACACGACTGGGTAGCAAGAAAACACTGACAGTATCCCCCAGCTGCACAATCACCGGTAGCCAATAAAACTTTTCCTATTCGTACTACATGTCAATTCTTAGCTCTCTATGACTCTCTTCCATTCCTTCCTTCGATGTAGTTCCAGGATCTGTCCCGCGAGGTCGGTAAGTGTATCTTCGACCTTTCGGTACTGCACCAAGCCAAGGACCTTAGCGGCAAGATGAGTATCGACAAAGTCGAGGGACGAATCTTCATCTCCGGACTGAGTACGACGTGGCGGTGAGCCCTCGGGACGCACGCGGCTCCCGAGCTCGGGGAATCGATGGATGAGAAAATCCGTTATCACAGCGCCCGACGGCATCATTCCAGCTGATACCACGAAGCGCTTGTTGCCTGCCTGAGGCACAAATGCCGATTCTACACTGGCAAATGCGAGGTCCTGTGTGTGGAACGCTGATCAGCATGTAAGATCTGGAAAGTGAAATGAACAACTGCGGAGCTGACTCACCCGCACATCGGCAAAATAGTCGATTCCATAAGGCGGTGAGGTCATCCGCTCACTCGAGTCGTTGCTGCAGATGTTCCATATTCTCCTGTTTGCTTCTTGAAGGTCGGAGGAGTTTTGGAGCGGTCTTATCGAGGGCCCGTAAACGGAGGGTGCTGTGAGGTAGACCAGGTCGAAGTGCGCGCGGACGTCCCGCATCCATTTTCGAAGGGCGTCGTGTACGATATTATCACTTGCCTGACATGTGGCGAGAACGTACTCGGAGTCTATACTCGCGGCTCGAGAATGCGAAGGAGTGCCCCCTTGGGGACTTCGTTCCACCTGTGGATCAACCAGCCAGCGCGCAAAAGGCGAAAGTGAGGTAGCGAAAACGACTCTTTGGACATTTGGGCCGGCCAACCGAACCGTCCTAAGGAAGTTGGTGAGAGATTCAGTCTCCAGGTTAATGAATCGGGCGAGGCAGTCGGCTTCGTCGGCTGGATCCGCGGTTACCGTGTGAACGATGGTGTCGAACGGTGCCTGTTGGTCGCGTATTGCTCTATCAAAGGCATTTGAACAGAGGAGTTCTTGGTGGGATACGACGGCGAAGTCAAGTCGTGGATGGCTCGATGCAGGGTATTGCAGCCTCAGGCCTTGCACTTCCTCCGAGGATTCGACTACGGCTCGGACCGACACATCGTAAGACAACAACTGGCGTAGGATGTGCGAGCCGACGAGATTGTTTGCGCCGGTTACGAGAATCCGTCTTCTAGTCATGACGTGGAGACTACCTGGGCAGGGGAGGATAGGTAAGGGGGCTTGTGGAGAGGGGATTGAAATGGGATGGTTGACCTCGAGTATGGTTGGGCTGACGAACGGCTGTGAAGGAGGGGTCGGGACTGGAGTTGTATCGAGGTCACGTTTCCGAGCACGAGTGATATAGCTCCATAGGTACGTAGTCCAGACGGATTCGCCAGGAGCGTCCTGGGGTAGGTAGATCGTCAGCACTTTCTTGCTACTGACACAGACGCCAGCACAAGCCTGCGCATGGGCCGTGAGAAGCAGGTCGCACTACACTGTTGTCACTGGGTATAGGATTATATTGTCCGGCAGAGTCGTTACCCTAAAATAAGACGGACAGGCGGATAAGGCACAGCTACTGCACCAGATATGAATGGGCCGCACGTGCGCTGCGCCTGTCGCAACGCGGCTACCTTGCTCCACGCTGTCGAGGATGTTATAGCTCGTATGGAGCGAAAAGGGTCCCGCCATAGTGGAGGAGGTATGCAGGGCTGCCACACTGGCTGAGTGGGCCTACTTTTTAGACTCGGTTGGCTGACGCTGATATGCACATGGAGCGGGTTAGACCTGCCGCCTGTTGGAATTGACGACCGCATTGATCCTACAGGCACGGTATCTATGGCATTGTACGAAGGGCTTGGGTTAGGACTCCTCAGCCTCCCGCTTTCCATTGGCAAAGAAATGCCGGGCAGCGTAGCATCGCTCGCAGTGGACGCCACAGCAAGGCAAAGCGTGCCAGACATGGCAACTTGGTGCTCAACTCCCACGTGGTAAGACGGAACCTGGTCGTCCCAAAGCAGAGGAACGGTGCTGCGTGCCTGGTATTACTACCGACAGCTCCCTGCGGCACTGAGACCGCAGGATATACCCACGGGCAGCCGGTGGGCTTTGCATCAAAGGATTTTTTGAGCCTCAGACAACCGCCTTAAAGGGCGAGCCGAGTACGGAGCAGCTGTGGGCGATGGCTGGTCTGATGTTGTTGGAGAGAGGAATCCGGACTTGGTTGCCGATGGTCCAAGTACTTGTATCACCAGGCGGGGTGGCTTGCGGGCTTTTGTTCGTTGAGCAGTCCCTTGAAATGAAGGCTGATGTCGGACTCAATACTCGGCCAGCACCGAGCAGTACAGCAATCAATTACGCGCTCGCGTGCCCACCGTTCAACCACAATGCCCAGCCTTTCCTTGACATGGGGCGGTAATGCGTCCTATGAGCAGGCCGATCCGAATGCACCCGAAAGCAGAAGGGATTGAGATGGTGTACCTTTTCGCTACAGCACGACGGCGGGAGGATGTAGCGACGAGAAAGTGTATACCAAGATAGGCTTGGCGGCCGAAGGTGGTCCGAATGGAGGAGCTGTTCACGCTGCAAGGAGAGAAGGGCGGATAAGCTTCGTTTCACTTAGACCATTCGTCTTTCGGGGGCCGAAACACAGGTTAGCTGCAGTGGACGAACAGCAGTGCGGTGCTGACAGCAATGAGATCTGTGGGTGTGGAGAGCGCTTGGCAAGCCTCGTGGGGAGGGATTAGCCTAATCTGTGCTGACCTTTGGGTTTCCCGAGTCTTGACCAAGTGCTTATTATATCCTGTAAATTCCCGATGGTCGCAATGTGCTCACGATGTTGACGACATGGCTGTGTACCACCCGCTGTAGCGCCAGCCTTGGGCGTGACCGACCCGTGGCCACTCGAGTGATCCGGCGACGACTCGTGTGCGCACGGGGAAACATTGCGACCCACATCCGGCGAATACAATGCAGGGTGAGCATGGGAGCGCAGGACAAGAATTCGCCGCTAGTGTGGTGGTACTGGGGCGTGAGGACAAAGCTGAAAGCTTCTAGAAGGGTTGGGAAGAACAAGTTGCATGCGCGACCGGAGTTACGCCTGGATACCAACACAAGCGAGGTCAGCTTGTACGGCCGCCCCCCTACATACTCGAAACACCCAGGACCGGGCAGGGCGACAGGCGAGCGAATGGGAAAATTTCGGTATGACATGGGCAGGTAAGCTGCTTGTCTGCTTATTTTCTCCATTCACCATCTGCGCAGCCGACTTGTCGATCCGGAAGACAGTGAAATGTATGCTTGACACGCCACGACACGCGAACCGTACAACCAACCTCACAAAGAAATTCACTCGAGTTGTAGAACGGAGGTATGCAACGCTGTGATCGTTGGTCGTCATGCTCGCAGCTGTATGCCTGACATCTATGCTAGTGTTGTACATAGCTCCGAACCGGTGGTTGGGGTATGGGTTGTGCTCTCCATCCTCCCCAATCCCCCTCCCCTGCGAACCTTTGCCTACTCGAGCAGCGACGCCTGATTTGTGTAGAGGACGTCGACGACGTTGCTCAACTTCTCGATTGTGTTTAGAGCCGCGTCATACGATTGATCCCTCTCTGACTCGTCGTAGACGATCAAACAGCCAGCGCCCTGATCCAGAACTCCGATGATGACCTTGTCCAGGATCATCTGCGAAAGCTTGCGTTCGACCTGAACCGTGTCCAGGCCCACCATCTTGGCCACATGGTTGATCTCCACCCTGCTGAATGGCTCAATGACCTTGATCAGGTTCTGCTCCAGCATGTTATCATACAAGCGCCGCAGGTGGCTCGTGATGAAGCGGTCGCTGCCCAGCTCCTGGCGGTAGTCTGTCAGGGCTGTCTCATATTCCTCCAGGCTGCGGTTCGTGTGCGCACGCGCTACAGCCTTCATCGCATCCAAGCTTTTCCCTGCGTACTTGATCGCATGCTTCGACGCCATAAGCGATGTCACGTCGTCGCCGAGGTTCAGCATGATCTTGCATAGCAGCATGTACTGCAGTGCCGACGTCGCCTTTTGCGCTTCGTCTTGGGAGTGGTAGCCCTCCATGGCCTCGATGAAGTACGAGAAGGATGTGTTGAAGTCGGCGTCCTCGGCGTGCAGCATGCCGCTCTGCATATCGAGACCAGCCTGGAGCAGCGGCGGGGTATAGACGGAGGCGGCCGAGGTTCGCGCGGAGGTGAGAGCCGCTCTTCCTTTCGGTATGTTGCCCAGCGCGTGGTAGACCCTCGACTCCAGCAGCTGCACCTCGACCAGCACCAGCTTGTCATCCAATCGCTTGAGTTCCTTGAGCAGGCCGTTGATGAGGGTGAGGGCCTCGTAGTAGGATTGCTTCTGCATATGCAGAGACACCAGACGGGTCTCGAGGTTCTGCCGCAGGAACCCCCGCCGCTCGGACACGGCCCACTCTATGCATGACTTGGTGACGGCGATCTGGACGTCGGTGGTGTTGGGGATGGTGGTGAAGAGCTCGAGCAACTGCCGCACTGCAACCCGGTCAGCCAGACAGCCAGACAGCCGGCCACGCGTTCGTCCGGGCGCTTACCAAGCTTTGCCGTCTTCGCTTTGGCGAACGAGGACAGCACCGACCGAGTCTGTCTCACGAGCTCGGCGAGGGCGTCCACCCGCCGCTGGTCCCGGAAGAGCTCGCCCAGCCCCACCAGAGCACTCTCGTAGTTCTTGATGGCCGCCTCGTTGGAGCCTGGATTTGTGGCCAGCACCTCTTTGTAGACCTGCTCTGCCTTGGCGGGCTCCGTCTTCGCCAGCTTCTGCGCCTCCGCTACCCGCTTGCTCGTCTCGGGGGCGGCCATGGCGCGGTGTGAGGCGGTTGTGGGTACGTGTGTGCAGGCCTGACGGCAGGGGATCCGGGGCGTGGATGGGAGGGGGTGCAGTGGGATGGCGGGGAGGGAGGGAGGGAGTCGATTGCCGTCTCGGTCTGCGGCGAAAGCTACCTGCGCCCACCCACGCCGGCGTTGCGCGGGCCCGGAACAACGTTTCGCCGCCGACCGCCGCTTCTGGTAGGCACGGCAACCGCGACCAGCTCAGCAGGCAGGCGCGTCCAGCATCGGCAGAAGGTGCGAGTGTGCCACGCGATTTCCTGAATGCCCGGATCGACTGCGCTGCGCCCGTGTTTTGCTCCCGTTCCAACATCGCATACGACCATCGCCGGCCAGTCTCGCTGCTGGGGCGACGGTTGGGTGTGTTGGCGCTTTCGCATCCAATGAGCTCATCTCATGGTCTGTGCGCGTAAACATATCAACACACCGCATCCTCGCCTTCCCACCCACCACACTTGCCCTCCACAGTCCAAACCCACGATATCACGAACCATATTATACCCGCGCAGGATCGCAGCACCTGCCGCCTGACGATTTCCGTTGCCATTGACCGACCTCGCCACCATCCCATCCATCCACCTCACTCCGCCGCCTCGCCTTCCAGCGGTGCCGTTTCGGTCTGAACATCACACACTTGCACAAAAGATGCCCTCCTCTGACAGGGATGAGTCGCGGGACCGGGAGCTAGTGCGACACTCACAATCCTTCTCCTCGGACGGGAGGCCGATTATTCCAATGTATGTGCAACCCTGCTCCGCCCTCACCGCATGGCGCTGACGTCGACCCTCCGCTCGTCCAGGTGGGATAGCTCAGATCCAGAACGCGCGCCGCCGCCGCTGCCGCTGAATCCGGGCTCGCCGGTGCTCACGGTGCGGCCGAACACATCGTCGGCGATTGCGAATGCGGCCAAGGCGCTGGAAGAGAAGGCGCGAGAGAGTTCATCCATGAGCTCATACACTACTAATCCGCTGCCGCAGAGGTCCTCTGACCGGTCGCTCATCAAGGGCGCCGCCCACAAGCGCATGCAGTCGCTGCAGCCGGCCGGTTTGCGGGATTTGCGCAGCTATCTAGACACACATCGGTCGTCGGAGCGGTCGTCAGAGCGATCGCCCGATCGGCCGCCAACGAGGTCGCGTGATGCAGAGAAGGACTACTTTGGGGGGGAGCTTCCATCGTCTCGAACCGGCACACCGTCGCTGGAGATGTTCAAGGACATACCGCCTCTGCGGCCGTCGACGCGATCACCGCACAAGGCCATCCTGGGCGAAAACACCCCACCCTCGGCGACCATGATGGCTTTGCAAAACATGACCATTCCTCCGCACATGCTTGATCCTCCGCCGCTCTCGAACATCACAAACACGCCGTCGAAGACGCCGCAGTCGCCTCCCGAGAGCGCAGATCCCATCGCGACCCAGCTTCAGAGCATCGCCACGATTGTATCCAGCCTACAGAAGGATATGTCACAGTTGAGTCGACGCAGCAAGGACAATGCGATGGACCTGCACGGTCTCAAGGAAGCGACGAATCAGCGAGACGAAGACATTCGGAAATCGCTCAAGGATTTGGTATCCTCCATGGCTCTTGGACCACAAACCATAACTCCGGCCGATTTCTCCCGATCCGTTAGCAGTCTCAGCGCGAAGGATCCCTTCATGACCCCTACGAAACCATTTGCTATGCCACAACGAGCAGGCTCACCCGGCTTCATGCTGGAAGACCGGATGGGTAGTCCGAACCCATACTCCGTAGAAGGCGCGGCGAGCGTTGCTATGCTGGAGAAGATCATTCGCGAAATGGTGACCAAGGACGGCCAAGAACGTCTGGTCAGCGCCCTCGAGAAGATTGTAGATCGTGCGACAGGCGAGACCGCAAAGAAGGTGACCGAGATGGTCGAGTTTGTCAAACAGAGTTCGACGAACAATGCTGCCGTTTCTTCAAATCCCGACACCAGATCCTTCGAACCTTCACCTGGATCCGGCCAGCTTGCGAGGACCGTTTCTGAAGGTCTACCGCTACACAAGGTTTCCGACAATGGCAAGCCATATTCGAGTCCGAAGGCGGCTGATTTTGTGAGCGAGGAGATGCTCAAGTTCCTCCGCAAGATCAAAGACAGCGTAGCCGAATCTGGTGGTGTCCTGATGAGCAACAAAGCCCTGATCCAGGACTTGCGTGGAGATGTTCTCGGGATGGGCAGGGAACTTGCTCGCAAGATCGAGGAGGCCATTAGCGAGAGACCGGAACAGCAACCCGCTATAGAAGCAGGGTTTTCAAACGATGAGGTGGGACGTATCATCCAGGACGGGCTTGCCGACCTCAAAGAGCATATGGATAACGTGATGCACGATCAGATACGCCAGTCGCTATCGTCCGTCGCCACACGCAACACTGTCGATACTGACGAGGTTTATGACGTGGTCAAGAATGCTCTTGCAGAATGCGGTCTCGACAAGTACTCGCCAGAGGCCACTTCGTTCGACAAGGAGGCCATCGTTTCAGCTGTCCGGGAAGCCTACGAACAGTATCAGCCTGACATCCAGATCGAGCATATTGGTTTGAAACCCGAGGAAGTGCTGGAGTGCCTTCGAGAAGGACTCCAGGATTACCAATCCTCCCAAGGTGTTTCGCGAGAGGAGATTGAGCACGCGATACGAGAGTCTCTTCAACAGGTCCAACTCCCTCAGCCGGTCAATGAAGCTCATGAGATACGAGACGAAGTGCTTTTTGCCGTCCGGGAATGTCTGGAAGACTTCAAACCTTCGCTTGCGCCACAGCAAGCACCATCGGATGTCGTGTCTCGTGAGATCATTCTTGATGCCATGAGGGAAGCACTCGCGGATCATCAGAACGAAGGCCAAACACTGGAGATACCCGCCGAGGCTTTATGTGATGCTGTGAAAGCTGGTCTTGAGTCGTCTCAAGCTCTGACCGTTGCGAACGACAACCCATCAATGGAGCACCTGCAATCCATTGTTGAACAGATGCATTCGGACTTCAAAGCATCGTCTGCATCCGGACACGATTCAGAGCGTGTTCTCGATGCTCTCCACCATGGCCTGAACGATTTGCGTGCTCAGATCCAGAGCTATGCCGACAAGCCCCAAGACGCAACGCACAAGGACGAGATCATCGACAACATTCGTGCTGAACTTGAGCATCTTCGCGTAGATGTGCACGGATATGTCACCGAAGGATCCAACGAGACATTGGTGACCTATATGAAGTCCGAATTCGAACGACTTCTTGAAGAAATGGCCAAGCAGCGTCCTCCTGCCAATAACGACAAGGAAGAGATCCTACAAGCCTTCCATGACAGTTTCGATGCCATGAATTCGCAGGTGGTCGCTCGCGGTGTGGATCTGGAGTCCAACGAAGAGATCAATCAGGCGATGAAGGAAGAGTTCGAGCAGCTCAAGGATGTACTTCTCGGCGATACTGCAGGCCACAAAGACGAGGTGATGGAGAAGTTGCAGGCTGGCTTTGACGGCATTCACATTCTGCTCGGTGAACACAATTCTGCTTCCACCGGGACGAACGACGACGTCCTTGCGGTGGTGAAGGAGGAGTTCGAACACTTGCGTGAAACGCTCGCCGGAGGCCTGATACGATCGGGTGGCGCTGCGGACAAGGACGACATTATCGATGCAGTACGCGAACTGGTCGATGGCCTTCGCTCAGCGCAAGAGAATGCAGCCAAAGATAACATGGTGGCCTTCCAACAAGATCTGGATAATCTGAAAGAGTCGCTCGGCAGTACTCTTGTTCGGGTAGAAGATCCTGCCGAGAAGGTGGAGATCTTGGAGGCTCTCAAGGCCGGCTTGGAAGACATCAAGGCAAACTCAACTCCGGCGGACGTGAGCCCAGAACTTCTCGAAGCGTTCCGCGGCGAGTTCCGCCTCTCCACAGCCCAGATTCAGCAGCGCACCCATGACGAATCCGTGGAGATAATCGATGCCGTCCGACTCAACGTTGACGACCTTCGCTCACATTTGGAGAAGAAGATCGACAACCCTGACCGCCAGATGTCCACCACCAACGAGATCTTGGATGCGCTCAATGATGGGCTCGAGGGCATTCGATCTGATGTCGACAAGGTTGTCAATAAGCCTGTAGACATGACCGTGTCATACGAAATCCTGGACACATTGAAGGAAGGGATCGCGGAACTTCGCCAAGACATCGAGAAGTTGAAACCCGTCACCAAGACTGACGAATCTGATGAAGAGCCGACACCGACCGGCAACGAAGTCGTTCTTGCTGATGATCCAGAGCAAGCTCAAGCTGACGCGGCAAGCCGAGAGATTGTACCAGACTCCCTGCGCCGTGACGATCTGGAAAAGATGGAGGTTATGCTGGCCCAGCTACAGGTCAAGGTTGAAGCCATGGACGTCAACATTCAGAATCCTACACCGACTGAACCGACCGCTGCCCCTGGTACTGCGATGAAGGACGATCTCGCCTCGATCGAAGAGCTGCTCAAGGACATCCAAGCCGCTGTCATTGTACTCCAAGACCGCGAACAGCAACCAGCGCCACCTGCCGGGCTCGCATCCAAGGAGGATACAGATGCCATCGAGACACTACTTGGGAACATGAAAGCCAAGATCGAAGAGCTCCCGTTGCCGGATCCATCAACAACTGTAACAAAGGAGTATTTCGAAGAGGTCGAACTCGTGGTTCGATCAACATCAGAAGCTCTCGAAGCTCTATCCAAGAAGATCGAAGACGATGGTGCCTCGAAGGCTGACGTTACGGTCGTCCAGGTCATCGCGGACGATATCAAGCTTGCTTTGGATGAGATGAAGGCGAAATCGGAGGAAGACGCCGAGCCTCATGCGACCAAGGCTGACATGGATGCTCTCTCCCTTCTCGTCGACGATATGAAGGTGAAGCTCGATGAGATGAAGATTCCTGACCCGGAACAGCTCCCGACAAAGGTTGACGTTGATCAGCTTGCCGACTTCATCCACGAATTCAGAGAGAAGTATGAGGATGACATTGGAGTCACGGCCAAAACGTTCGACGATCGTCGAGAGGAGGCCAAAGGTCTGGCCGGTGATTTAACCGACGTCAAGGCATCTCTTGACGACATTAAGGAGCAGATCAAGTCATCCCTCGCTGAAGGTGGTCCGATGGATGGGTTGAAAGACTCATTCAAGAGCCTTGAGGAAAATGTCAGCACGACTTTCAATGTCACCGCTGATGTGAAGGAGTTGATGGAGACGGTCTCTAGAGAATTTGAGCGTGCTCACGGGTCCATTGCCGACCTGCAAGTTAATCACGCGGAAACTTCGACGGAGGCCAAAGAGGCCATCATTGCTGGCTTTGGTGCCAAGATTGACGAGCGCTTTGACACCCTAATGGCCAAGTACGATGACGCTCAACTTCTCGCCGACGAGCAAGCCAAAGTGATGAAAGAGAAGGCCGAGGAGCAGGAGAAGATCCTGGAGGACACCAAGACCATGGCCGAAGAGTTGCGTCTCACCATTGACACGCTCGGAACTTCCATCACCACCATGAATGATCGTTTTGAAGAGTCAACCCAGAAATGGTCAACCGATTCTTCTACAGTGTTCGGCAAGATTGATGAAGCGATGGTCAAGCTTGAGGATCAGAAGCTCGAAGACAAGACGGAGCACTCGCACACTCGGGACGAGATCAAGAATATCGAGAACATGTTCATTGGCTTACAGGATAATGTGACAGAGTACCACCCCAAATTCATGGTTGCGCTTCGCGAAATCGAAGCTCTGGTCAAGGCACATTACGACCATGCACAGAAGGTCAAGGAAGAGACCGAGGAGCATTCTCGCGCCATGAATGAGGAGGCAAAGTCCCGCGCAGAAGAACTCCAGAGGCACTTCGCATCTCTGCCGGCCCTCCTTCCACCACCTCCTCCGGCCATTGAAATGCCCGAGAAATATGACGATGCTCCAGTGCAAGAAAAGCTCGACAAGCTCTTGGTCCATGTTGATGAGGCTGGAAAAGCGTCGGACCAGATAGAACGCCTGGACGATATCCATGCTCAGGTGAAGGCCACTGCTGCTGAGGTGAGTGAGTTTGTCGCGAAACAGACCCAACTCATCACCGACGGCAACGAATCCAAAGAACGAGAGGCTGAAGAGCTCGCTTTGCTTGTTGCGCGGAAGATCACGCAGAAGGAACAGCTCGAGGCCGATATCGATGAGCTCAAAGTCGAAAAGGAGCGTATGATGCAGGAATTGAAGGAAGAGAAGGAACGCGCCATGGCCGAACTCAGAGAAGAAAAGGAGCGCAACATCCAGGAGCTCAAGGAAGAGAAGGATTCTCTTTTGGCCATTGTCGCTACTTTGCAAGCCGAGCGGGAGAACCTGGCCGACCAGAAGATTCGACTTACCGGCCAGGTCTCCTCGTTGCACACTGCTCTTGACATTCGACGTGAAGAACTTCATATGATGGACGCCAAGGCTGACGCTCTTGAACGCCGCATCATCAACGGCATGATGGATCATTCTCGTGCGCTCATGATCGCCAACAGCGGGAAAAAGAGTCCCACGAAAGCGAAGAAGCGGATGAGTATGGACGTATCGGCAGATGCTACCAAATCAATACCTCCCAGCCCGGCAGCCAATATCCTTTCCATGGCCCTCAAACCCCGTCCTGCTATTCGCCGCAACGGCCTGCCACAGAATACTGGAGACCGCCGCATTCACTCCCTCAGCCAGATCAGCGGGAACGCACCCACCGGAGCTCAAGCATACCCTGTTACCAGCATCGGTATGTCAAACGCCGGCCTCAAGCGCAGCCAATCCGTGAGGACCCAGAATCTGCGCAAGGGCTCATGGGGTGGACGGCCTGGTGCAGTCGTTGCGAACAAGGAGAACGAGGTTTTGAGCGAGGAGGACGAGAACACTCCCAAACAGGCTCAGCTTGGCGACACCCCCTCCATCATTGAAGAGGACCATGATGAGGTCGCAAGCCAGACGGGTACTCAACGCCGCCACAGCTTCGGCACCGCCTCTTATGCAGAGAGCTCTGCCGAAGGTGAGACTCCCGGGGCTGACGGTCGTTCGGACTTTGGCGGGACCGAGAGCATGTACTCCGGCTCTTCCTACTTCACCAACAGCGAAGCCGACCGTCGCAGTTCCTACGGCTCTACGACTCGCTCCGCAGTGAACGACGGTACCGAGACCATCGACGACAATAGCGAAGACGACATTTCCGACTCTGAGCACTCGGATGACGAGCCCACGGCGACCATTGTCGATACCGAGGTCGGCACCGTTGCTCCCTCCGAAGTCGACGGCTCTGAAGTGACCACCACAACCGAGGGCGATGTTCCCATGCACACGGAGTCCGAGATCAACCACGCTGTCGAAGAAGTTGTTGCCGAAGAACTGGCGAAGGCTCAATTGACACCCCCTAGCGATTCTGGCGTTGGCACGGATCTTCCTACCGCGGGCTTGGATAACGAGAGTGCGGTTGATGCCGACTACTTCCGGCGAGCGGCTGAAGAGGAAGCGAGTACGGTTGGATGACACGAATGACGATGGGTGTTGACTGTGCGTTCGCTTGAAAACGCGGCTTTTGGGGGTCGCTCGTTCACGGGCGCACACTTTTATTTGTTGTCGGCCTTGGTGCCGCCAGGGGTATGATGAATGGGCAGATTCGCTTCTTCGGTTTTTCGTCTTCGAATACGGGGTATTGGATGGGCTATTTTTACGACGGAAGGTTCCAGCTAGCGTTGGTGTTTTGGACGGTAAGGTAATGTTTCGGGAATGGGGGATGGCGGGCGTTGTGGGTGTGTCATCATTCGAGGAAATAGAGTAAATTGATCAGTGTAGTAATGGTTCCAAGGATGCGAAGTCTGGCTCAGGGTATACGAATATGATTGCTTGTCTTTGGATTGCAATGTGTTGCTGTCTATGTGTGGTGTTGTGGTTAGGAGTTGGGGGTATCGGCCGGTGTGAATGGGTCGGAAAGACGTTGAGGGGGTTTTGGGAGAGGGAAGAAGGGACAGATCTCTTCCATCCGCTCAAATGGAGGGGTTGGTTTTCTCGACGTTGGACCATCCAGATCCATCTTGTGGGTTGCAGCGTGATCTTTCTGTCCTGTATTTCCGCGATTCCCACTTCTGCATGGATTCGATCCCCTCCAAACAGCAAAAACATGAATCATGGAAAACAACAACACACCATCGCATCTCCATCATCCGTCTCGCTTCATACATCCACCATTATTACATATTACATCATCATCATCCTCCTCCCCTAGTACCCCCGCCCCCCCCGCCCCCCGCCCCCCCCCCCCCCCCCCCCCCACCCCCCCCCCCCCCCACCACCCCCCCCCCCCCCCCCCCCGGGGGCGGCGGCTCTACTAGATAGTAAACCCTGTCTATTATATCCGCCTATCTATATTCCTTTTATATAACCTGGGCGGAAAGGAGGATCTTTTATTTAGCGGAGGGGGAAAGGGTATACTCCTCTCCTAGATAGGTATAGAGATAGGAAAAGAAAACCGTATAGTAGTATAGCCTATAAATAGTAATCTAGTAGACGGGTTCGTATATAAAAAGAGTATCCATAGTAGTAGTTCTAATTCTAGTAGTAGTAGGGAATTATATAGTTCTAATTCCAAGGTACGCGGTTCCTACAAATGAGGTGCTTAGACTAACTAAGAAAACTCTATATTCTATATAATCTATCCCTAGATCCTTTTTATATAATCTATCTATAGATACTTTACTATAGACTAGCTTCTTCCTACCTCTTAAGGGCCTACTATTCTAACTACCTTCTCTCTCCCCTAGGCTGTTAGCGTTGTCCGTGATAAAGGTGCCTACTAGGTAACTACAATACCTAGTTCCAATGAGGCGGAATACTTTATAGCCTAGAACCCCTAGCAGGCCCTCGTGTAGCTCTATTACTATACGACCCGGGACTGACTCCTTTGTATAATTAATAATTTAGACGAGGACTCCCGTACAAACCCAAGTAGGGAGGAGGAGTAGGAGGAATAGGATTAACTACCCTAGAGCGCCTAACTCTAGGTATTATAAGTAGCCCCTACCTCCCCCCCCAAAGTACACAAACAGCGACAGGGCAGCCAAAGTTCTAGGGGGGGTCAAATGATAGAAACAGATAAGAGGATACAGTAAGACGTACTAGACAAAATCACTAAGGTATAAATAGATTCCTAGGAGGAGAAGGAGGGAGAGGAGTTAGCTCTGTTAGACAAGCAGCTATACTACAGCTAGTTTATATAGGCTAAGTATCTAGGTATAGGTCTTAGTTATACAGCGCTTATAATTAAAAAGGCGATGGCGGTAGCTATATAGTTTACTACCTAGGACTAGAGCACTATCCTATCCACCTGGCGGTGCCGTACAGCGCTTGACCGGACAGAGAGCTAGTTTAGGGAAGATACCAGAGGGATCCTACACGACTACCTAGCCCAGGAGCGGCAACTAGAAGGGGCCTACAGGGCAGGGGAGGACCGGATTATACGGCTACAGAGGATCCTAGACGTAACTATAGAATAGGAGGGTATCTAGGTAGCGGATGTTTTTAAAGGTCAATGGGTCCTATCTATCTTCTACTAGGAATTCACGTACCTATAGGAGGTGATCCAGAAGGAGGAGGGGTTATATATAAGGGAGCATAGCCGTAATATTACCTCTATAGCCTATAACTACCTATTTACTAAGCTCTTCTATCTACCTAACCGGTAATCTAATAATCCTTGTATATAGAAGTAGGCTTCCCGTATGAACTACCTTTTAAAGAGGGGGAAACGCTAGGCGCTGTTGGAAAAGGCTTTTAGTATAGGGATCTTTAGGCTACTCCCTCCTACCCTAATCCCTAATACGTACGTTAAGCGTATGCTTACTATGCCTGCTTTAGAAGCCTAGATCCAGCTACTCTAGAGCTATTATCTAATAGTACAGGAGCTTTGTAATTAAACAAAAGCCCTCCTTATAGCATATATATAAAACAAAAACCCACCTACAGAATACCTTGGCTTAGAAGAGGTAGAAGAATAGGAGGGTTCTATATAGTCTATATACAAACTCTCTAGGCTCTTCTAGAGTAACTCTATACCTAGCTAGGATAGTATAGAGTAGATAGAGCTTTAATGACTATATAGCCTACTATTTCTCCTTCTCTACCTCTACCTCTAGTACCTATTAAAGTAGTACTA
>JAGQEM010000261.1:0-39552 GCA_019202945.1 Corynespora olivacea
CTAGTTCTATTCTATATTATAATACTAGTGTTATGTAGGTCAGTTACTAGTATCCTTCCTTCGCCTTTGCCTCGTACTTATACCCTTTTTCATGCCTGGAATAATGTTTTCCCGTTATCTAAGACTCTCTTAGACTTGAAGAACCTATCCACTCTACTACATTACTAATTAGTTAGCTTTAATAGGATAATTATTACCTTATTAGTAACCTTAGATATAGGTAGAGCCATTATGGCTACTGAGCTTTTTAATTAGTTAAGTCAGGCTCTGTTAAATAGGTAGTAGGCCGCCTCCGCGCGAGGGCTTACCTGACGATCACGCGACGGCGCGTCGATCGTAAAAGAGGATTATAGTTAATAGTAGTTATACTAAGTATAAACTAGGCTTATAACTATTACAGGTATAAAAGAGGGCCTATGTGAATAGGAAATTTGTATTATTATATTATAGCTATCTACAGAGTAGCCTAACTATCTGTGTGTGTAGCCCGGAGGCTAGATCCTCCGGGCCCGAACCAATCAGAAGGCGCCCTGGGCCGTGACAACATTTCCCCCACTTTATTACTACCATTCCAACTGGTGTGGTACGGCATCCCTTGTTGCACCCACACCTCCGCTTGTTGCCTTATTTTACTCCTCATTGCCTTGCGCCCTGGTTTGTGTCTGTTCAAGTTTCCACCGCCCAAACTTTGACGTATGCCTCGACGCAGGGTTCATCGCAAAGCTCCAATCTTGGGCTCCAACAGACCAACTGTACTGCCCCGGAAAAGCTTCGAGCAAGAACAACTGCTCCCTCGTATTGATGGGCCAAAACTTGGCCCTTTCAGAAACCCAAATTTCAAGTCGTCGTCTGACTTCCAGTTTGAAACATTGTTAGAAGAACCATCCAGTAGTGGAGGTGGAGAAGGATATGTTTTCAAAGCTACTCTAAATGATGAGATTTATGCCTTAAAGCTGGTAAGTTGACGTCAATGGCCCCCGTACCTTTCAAATAATTGTTTAAACTTAGATCCTCTAGTTCAAATTTTACGACGTTCAAGAAGGCCGATTCCAATTCCTCGATGCTATGAATGCCCAAATATCCGACAAAGAACTTGTTGAAAACCTCGATCCCTTCTACGCCGAATGCCGTGCGTACGGTCGTATCGAAGAAATCTACAAAAAGCATCGCGGCAAAAGTACCGACAAAGGCATTATTGCTGTGCCCTGCTACGGCTACATCTTCATCTCAGCCACCCACGAGCGTCATATCGTCGCCCAATTCGGACCCCTCGCTCTGCAGCGCTACGAAAAAGAGGCCGAATTGCCCATTCGCGCCCTAGTAAAACAGTACGTCCCGGCTGGATCCCTGAATCCGAAAAACAGATCCGTTAAAAAATGCTACGCGATCTGAAAACTATGCACGAGAACGGCGTCTACCCTAGAGACATTCGCGCTGAGAATTACTGTAGTGGTCTGCTTGTTGATTTTGGCATGGCGCTTACGGAGCCTAGTTGCGTGCTGAGGGTACTGGAGGAGGATATGGCGAACCATCAAAGAGGGAGGGGATTAGGGTCGTTTGATAGAATGATTGGGAAGGCCGGCATCAGTACGCAGGTTCGCGCTTCTAGAGGTCCGGGATGGAAGGATAAGACGAGAGCGGGAGTCAAAGCGAGGGGAGGTGCGGAGTTTGTGAAGTTGGATGGGTACCGAGTCCGTGCACGTGATGCCCCGCCAACACTGAAACACCAGTTCTTTCGACACGACACAACTCCACCAATATGAGCCTAATTGAAGAAGCGATTGCAGTAGTAAGGTCCTTAGAGTCTAGGAAAGACTTGTTATATGTAAAAATTATGAAATAGCTTCGTGTTGATTAATCTATGCTATACTAATGGTCAATGTTCCACGAAGCTGTCTTAAGAGATAATGTGGCCGCAATGGACCGGATCATCGCATTGCTTGGGAGCCAGGTGGAATCCACCCTACTATGTAAACTCGGTGGATCATCGGGGCTTGAATCCGCGTACACTCGCCAAGAAGTGTAAAGCTAGGCGTGCGATTGAATATTTGATGACTCATCATGATAAGGGAGTGATCATGCGCTCTACACTGAATGACGAAACTACCAAGTCTTCCATGTGTAGTCCCCGCTCGACGTTGGGCTCCTTCTTGGCGTATGACTGTTAGCTCGTGCCGTGGTAATCATCATTGTGGAGAGCTTGAAGTTTTCGGACGCAGTTTTCGGATCTGGGGAAGGCTGTGCTTTGAAAAATTATATCACCATCAATGAACACAGATACAGCTCATGATTATGTATTACCTTGGCTAAATCAACTGTCACATACGACCATAGGATCATGAATCTAGCGCTTCCCGTTCGCTCAGCGGTACTCAAGCATGATACCGGCGGATTAGTACTCAGGTGGGTGACCACTGGGGAATACCTGCTGTTGTATGTTTTTTGTTTTTGTGGGTTCTTTTTGCCGTCTTGGTTCCATCTGTATCATTAAACAGCGCCAGCACTTGGAGCATCTTTGACGGTCGTGGGTTTGTTTATGTAGATGTTGGATTCTCGGGGATCGCCGAGATTTATGAGTTCACCCACGCTCAATTTGGTACGAAAGCGCCAGTCGGATTCTTCGACTTGTATGTCTAACCCTAACCATAATCTGACAGGTAGTAGATGAAGGACTTGTTGCCCTCCATGGTGTCCTCCTCATAGAACTCCGTCAGGACGTTGAGTTCCGGGTTGATGACCTTCCTCACCGCCCCCATGTCATCCTTCCTTCCCTGTGGATCCGGGACCTTCGCCTGGTGGATCTCCGGGACAAACACGAGCAGAGGAAGCGTGACGATCAGGTTGAGAGTACGGGTGTTCGGTGCGCTGCTTCTTCGACGTATGATCCTTCGTCTCGTAGAGGATGGTAGACTTGAATTAATCGGCGGCGAGGAGGTAGAGCTCGCACTGCCGCCGGTCCTGCTAGATCATGAGACGGTAGTGATGTGCCTTTGGAATGGTATTTCCGTTGCGATTCAGCGGGACGGCGGGATCCGGATGCACGATGATGGTGGCAAGATAGCCACGGCGGATCAGGGTGGGGTATCTGTCACCGCGGTAGATGAGCTGGATGCAGCGCCCAATCTCCACGGCATTCTCATCAGTCATGGGTGCGACGAAATGGTTGAAGGCGCGGGGCGTGACGCGGTACTTGATGAGATCGGGATGCATCGGCGAACCGTCTGGCTTGACCTCGTAGGGCTTGCGGAGGCTACCGTCCTGATGCTGATCGATGAGCTTGCCAAACTCCCTGTTGCAGGAGGGATTCGTGATGAAGGTCAGCAGACCGGCCAGGTCGGTGTGCCGCCAGTATCGGGGTAGCGGTCAGGAGCACCGTCCAAGGCGCCGCGAGCCATCGGAACGTGTACGAGGAGTGATTATGCTCGCTCTTAGAGTTGTAAGCCTCTTTGATGGCGAGCATCTCGAACAAACCGCAGATCTTATTGGGCCAGCGCGAGCCGGCGGCCTTAATATGGAACATGGACTCCCTGGCGTTAAGGTTTAGGTTTAGGTTGGGTTAATATATTCATGGTAATCTTTTTAAAGCATCATTAGGTAGTCTATATAACGATCAATTAGTCAAGGCTAAGATCGAACGAAAATGATATATTCTAAGGATCTAATAATCTAGAAATCTATAAGAAATGAGCTATCTATAAGCTAATGAGCCGCTGTGTAGTTTGTTCCAAATCAGGTGGGCAAACTCATAGAAAACAGCAATCCTGAGGGAAACCGTGGCATGCGATAGCACGCGGTTTGATCAAGCGATTCATCGTGGCTAACCGTAACAGTCTGAGCTTTGTGGGTGTGTGAGCCTGCAAAAGGGAATCGCAAATAAGTGCGCAACGAAGCTAATGTGGAGTATGGTGAAGCTTTTCATTCATTGCGCAAGCTAAGCTATCTTATTCTTGTCAAACCTTCCCACTCTATTGCGCTATGAAATACAGCTATAGTCTAAGCTGAAATGTGTTTTTGGGCTTCCACGGATGCACTGCACTGGATGACGGCAGCGGGAACGACCATGTGCTCTCTTGCCTCAAACCAGAGCTTTTTGGAAACCCATCGCAATTTACGATATCGCCCTTCGGGATCCGTGCCTTTGAGAGATTCAACACTAAAACTGTCTTTGAGAGTCATCCTTGCGTGAGCATTGTCGGGAGGCTGTAGAACAATCTTCTCTAGCAACAACTCTTCCACGATTGGATCCGTGCTAGGACCATAAGAGATGACCAATTCCTTCGCCTTGACTGCTATGATACCTGACCGCAGAACATCGAGGTTCTGTGCATCGGGGCCACGCAAACACCGCACCTCGACGAACTTCAGGTTCGAGAGATGGAAACTACCGTTTGCAACGCGAGTAAGAAAGTTCCAATGGGCCGCTTTGAAAATGATGAGCTGCACCTGCAGAGTGCGGATGAGGGCGCAGTTTTGAGGTTTTGGGATAGCTAGCTGGCCAGGATCGCGTTTGTAGATGATGATTTCGTTGACACGATAGAAAGCCTGGACGACGTGGTGGAAGAGCCCCGGTATTTGGGCTAGTGGTATGAGACACTGGCCAAGGACTCTCTGAGAAATGGTTTGAGTAATTGGGATGTCGGATTTGATAACATAATCCAAGATCTCAAGCTTGATTTCGACGGGTAGTCTTTGCCATCCAGCCGCGAAGGTTGATGAGGGTGCCAACGTAGTATCGTCCATTTTTGCTTTGGAAATTAGATACCATTCAAGCCCTCTTCCTGTTGCTTCTTCTATCGTGGTGTTACTTACAGCGCAGTGTTTGACGGTATATGGGAGTGGGTCGCTGGACGCAGTGTGCGACAAAGTGGAACCAGGAGATAGGTGATGGGAGGGGAACATGCTTTTATACTGTAGCCAAACCATGGGGGGTTGACGGTTTTGGTATACGATACCCTACAAATATGCCGACTAACAAGTTCAGATGGTGCTTGGTAGCTTGTTATGACAGATCCGAAGTGCACCATTAAGAAAACGTTTTCCTAGCGAGCTAATTATGAGAATTTGTTTACGCAGTAATCTTATCAAGGCCACAGAGCACTTTCAATAGGGCTCAAATTTCTACGAGCTTTTGCTTTCAATCAGCGTCTCTGTATACGTCATGTCGTAAATCCATGGATTTTCACGGGCCACTTTCGCAGAGGACGTTTCTCAGCCTCCACCAGACATGAACGAATTTCCAAGCGATTATAACCGTCCTTTTCTTATTCCATACGCTTGTCTAAGCGTTCCCGCCCAGTGCGCTGAGTCTTGGTAATGCAGAAAGAGAAGCCGTTCATCTTGCTCTCCCACACTCCTTGATCCACGGTTCGCTGCGTGCCATTATTTTTACCGCGATCGAGTATAACGTTCTCCAATACCAGCTTGTCCAATAATAAAAAGACTTTTGTCACCCTAACACCAACAGTGATAGCCAGTCTGCCAACGGAAACCAGTACAGTATCCTGTGGGCGGATCAACTTCTCAAGTTTGAGTGCCCCATCCGGTTTCCCCGATAGAATATCATGGAGCTTTACATCCACCAAGCGCAGCTGCGCAAGCTCCAGCCCGTTCCTAGCAAGCTTACAAATACGGCAGCGGTCTGTTTTGCTTGTTGTTGGCATGCCAGGTGAGCGGGTGGGGCTGATTGTGGACTCTTTATCGATTGTGATTAAGATTTTGTGGTAGCGATCCTGTGGGGAACCAGCATCTAGTATCTATCGCCGTGAAATTTAGGCCAAAATCTCGAAGTAAGAGAAACATGCTCATCACCAGGCCTTTGGTGAAATATAGATATTACTAATACAATCGCCAAGTTGGGGTGTAATAATTCCCCGCAGAATCCTCACTTTTCTGAACTCGCTTTCGCGCAGAGATATTACATATCTCTGGGGGACGGTGGGTTGACCACAGAAGGCGGGTTCAAAAGACTCTGCGGCGTATGAAATCGAGCGTGGTTTTCCTGATCCAATCTCGGACAAATACATGACGATAATGTGTAAATATTACACCCGGCCACTATGTCTAATTGTATAGTAATCTCTATAAATCTCTAAACTACCAAATCATAAATGAGTCGCCCGAGCAAAATCCTTCCACACATCACATTTCCCCGTCCTGTCCTCACCGGACCGTGCCTCCGCCTTCCCATCCATCCCAAAGTCCATCGCTCTACTCCCATTAACGCCAGCTACTTCCCACCCCTTGATTGGGGCCGTCCATGGATCTCGAGCAAATCTCGCCCAAGCACTGCGCATAGTATTGCTCAGCGCCTTCTGCTCGCTCGTCGCGCCAGTACTGTTGTAAGTTGAGAAAACGATGGGGATCTCGGAGGTGTGATAAGCGCCTTGAGCATCGACAGGCCAGCGATTATCTGGGAGGATGGACGGGAAGGGAAGTCGTTGATTTGGGAATGTCGCGTTGAAGACGTAGCGGTACGTAGGGACGTGACGCGTTGAACTATTACTCAAAAAGACGGCAGGCTAATGGATGCGATTAGCACATTGATCAGTCTAGCAGACGACGTACTCACACAGTGAAAGTTCCAATCCGTATGTATTTGCGTCAGGATACTCATGTTGTCGAATCGTCCCTGCGCGGGGTCAAGATTATAAGCTTGCAATGCTTTAGCTTTGATGGCGGCATTGTTCGGAAAATAAACATTGAAGTAGGCATCTATATCCGTCCCGTTTTTCGCCGCGTAGTAACTTCCGTCCTGGGCGTTCGAGCCGCCGATTACAGGTACACGGGCGAATCTGCCAGCCTCTCTCCGGAGACGGGGATCACAGACGATGGTGACATTGTCGCCCGCCATACCGAAACTGATACCGTATTTTTCCTGCACGTCCCGGATCGTATTGGCCGATGTGTTCAATATGCACTGGTAGGCTGCGGTAGGAGAGGAGGATGTACAGTTTGTGCGGTTGAGAAGCAAATCCCAAGAAAAGAAATTGGTGTCGTTACAGTTGGGGAGCAGATTGTATGAATATGTTCCACTCTGCATAATCGCAGCCCGGAACGGCGGCTTATCGTTTTCCCATGGACTGGTGAGCAATACATCGACGGCGAAAGCTCCCGCGCTCTGGCCGAAAACCGTCACGCGATCTGGATCGCCACCCAAGGACTTGATGTTGCGCTGCACCCAGTCCAGCCCTGCTCTTTGGTCCAGTAACCCGAGGTTCCGCTCCGTGAGATTGGTGACCGTAGGGGATATCGGGAAACCGAAAACATTTGTTCGGTAATTCACGCTTACTACTATGACATTTTCGAGCGCGGCGAAGGGGGCGCCGGAGTAGATTGGGAGGTTTGTCGAGCCGAATTTGAAACCACCACCGTACAGCCAAAGGAGGACTGGGAGAAGCTCTTCCTCATCCTCTTTATCCTCATTATCCTCAAAATCCTCAAAATCATCAAAATCCAAAATCTCCAAAATCTCCAAAATCTCTTCATAGTCCTCATCCTCCTCCTCATCCAAACCATCATCGTCGTAGTCGTCATCTCTCGAGTAGTCACTGCTTCTCCGAGGCGCAAAGACATTAAGGTACAGACAATCTTCACTTTCCTCCGGGCGTGTCGGGCTAAAAACGTCTTGAACGAAGTCACGGGACTCATAAGGACCTGTCCTCCCATCAGTAGCCCCAATCTCAACGGTTGAGCAAGGAATATCAACCACTCACTGAAAACCTGGATGCATGCCGGCTTGAACGCTTTCGTATCAAGCGGCCCACTCCAACTCGTCGGCTTCGGGGGCGAAAAACGTGCGGTTCCAATCGGTGCCGACGCGAACGGGATACCGAGATATTGATCAACGCCCACAGCTGCACCGGGAACCGTGGTCGTGGATCCGACAATGACACCACCATGAATGGTCGCCGTTGGTGAGGCGTCGCCAACGTTCAATAGGGACCCGAGTACCATTGTCAAGGCGGGTATAAGCGCCACGGAAGCGACGAAGATCTTCATGGTGCTGCGCCTCAGGGGGAAAAGGCAGTAAATTGGTTGTTATGGATGATATGAAAGGACCATGAACCTGGGCACTGACGTTCAGTCCCTTGGGTTTTGTTCTGGGGGAAGGCGATGAGATGGGTTGGAGACGAACATGATGCGCGCGACCCCACTCGCATAAATGGTCATGGGAGATTATCCATATAATTGGTCTTTTTTTGGGAACTGCCGATCAGGTTCCCCAGCGTTTGTCCTGTCTCTGCGGATGCGATAGGTCGCTTTTAGGGTGTTTGAGAGATACTGCTAGTGCGGATTAAGGCAGGTGGAGCGAAACTTTACTGCGGAAAATACTTTGCGATGAGCGGGGTCTTAGTAACGGCTGAAGACATGAGCTATATCTTCATGCGATTCCCAACGAAGTGTGTGAAGGGGAAGATATCACAGCTCCAGAGAAGTACGATGACGTCACCTCGCACATTCTCGACTACAACACGGTATACTTTAGCGCTCACACTATCTTCTATCGAACCTTCATTCAAAAGGTGGTGAAGAGCCTTGGTGAGAAGTCGTCTTCCATCTTCAATTGCTATGCAGCATCGTACATGCAACCCAGCAACCGCCACTCATCAAAGCCAGCCTAAAAAGAAGGAAACCTACCACATGCACAAATGGCACACTATCGATAAAGTAAGCAGTAATTGCAACAGAGGTTGACAGTCGTCAGAGCAGTATTGGCACGCCTCAGCACCCAATAGATAAGGCGTCCCGCTCGCACAGCCGCTCTTCTACTGAACAGGACGATCATCCATTCGTCTTTCTTCTTTCCGAACCGTACGGGACTTCAGCACGTTTCTCTGCTTCTAAAAAAGACATCCATGACGGCATATCGGCGGGACACGTGCCCGATCCTGATGCATCGCCTTCGAGCCTATGGAACCTCAGCAACTCGGTGTCGCAGCACCGACGAACGAGCAAGCCAATCTCACAGTCAATGAGACCGTAGCATCGAGCGAACAATCCCATCCGCCACAAAAGGAGAAAAACACGCTACCGTGCCAGCCCAAGGTGAAGGTATAAAAACCAACGAAGCCGCTCCATGGAAACCCCATCATCGTCACCCTCATCAACCTCCTCAATCCCATCATTACAATACCATAATTCCAATTCCACATAACAACCACACCCATCCATCCCAACCCCCCATAAATCCACCGACAATGCATTACGCCGCCGTCGCCACCGCCGCCACCGCCGCCACCACCACCCTCCTCGCCCTCATCCCCACCCTCGCCTCAGCAGCCCCAACCCCGAACCCCACAGGCCAAACCTTCAACCTACACTACACCTCCCCCGGCAGCCCCAGTAACCCCGTCCCCCCCGCCCTCACCCCCCTCCTGACCGGAACCTGGACCGTCGGCCTCCGCAACCAGCACCTGGCCCTCTACCCCAACACCACAACGGCGGGCAACCTCTTCTACCAATACGGCAGCAACCCCAGCATCGGCACCGCCAGCACAGGCATCACCATAACGCCCGGGGGCACCGCGACCGTCCCCGACGGCCGCGCGATCGAGGTCGTCAACAACAACGGCACGACGGACACGAAGATTCTGGTGAACGGCTCCGGGGTGCCTGCGCTATGGCACGATGACGGGCGGTTCCAGGCGTGCGGGGAGGAGGACGGGGAGGGGATTTACCTGAGCTTTGTGGCGGGGGGGCAGAGGGGGTTGGCCGAGTGTGTGGGGGTGGAGGTTGTGGCTGTTTGTTCGGAGACGGGGGTTGGGTCGGAGATGAAGGGGCAGTTGGGGGAGATGCAGAGGGTAGCTTGCCAGGCGAGTTAGGGCTGGGCGGTGCAAGTGGGCAAGAGGAGGAAGAAGAAGTTGGGTGTTTAGTAATTGCATACAAGGGTTCCAATGTCGGGGGGTTTTTTTTGTTGGTATGAAAAGTACAATTAATACGCTCCTTTACGGTGGAGACGATGATATCTACACGCATTTAAAAATTGAAGCTGCAGTTGAGGCTTCGGGTGGATAGTCCCTCCTCTCTCCACCACCATGGCATTACGACGCTCTCATACCTCGGTCTGACTGTCATACACAAGCCTCGACCGTCCCTCCATCGCTGCATCCACACTCTTCTCCACGGCACCGGCCAGCCCCCTGTCGAAAAAGGCCACGCCCAACTCTTGACTCGTGAACCAGCTCGCACGATCCAGATTCCCGCTCCCCAAGACCAGGACCTCGCCATCCGCAATCGTCATCTTCAGATGACTCTGTTGCGGCTCTCCGCCCTCCCGTCCTCTCCTCTTACTCCCATGCAGAGGCTCGAAGAATGAGATGCGAAGGCGACCAGGTTGCGTACCGGAGATGGCGGCTTCTTCGTCGCCGAGCAGTCGGCCTGATTCGGAAGAGAGCTTCCTGCGGCGTTTGATGAGCGTCTTGATGCAGCGGGATGTCGTGGTGCCAGCGGTGACGAGCTGCTCGAGGATCATGAGGCGGGAGGATGTGAGAACGGTGACGTCGATGCCGCGGGCTAACGCGTTGAGGAGGCCGGCCAAGACGGGTGGGGAAGTGAGATTGGGGGTTTGTATGCGGATGCTCCTTTCTGCCTTGGCGAACAGGGTGAGGATGAAGGCGTTTAGCGGTGTGGAAGGGGCGACGATCGAGGTGGATGAGGCGAAGGGGCGGAAACGTGGGTTTCTGCGATGTGGGCTGGGGAGGAAGACCGTCGGTATCGACGTGATGGACGACGTTTCCTTTGCGGACGAGAAGTGCGTGATGTTGTGAGCGTGACCATGATCCGACGTGCCCGTGTTTTCTGCTCGCCAGAGCGGTGCATCGTCGACTTCCTCGTGCAACGACGAGGTTTTTCGTCGCTGCCAGAACAGGTTGTGAAATTCGACAAACCGCTCCACGATCGGTCCGGAGAAGGTGATGGCGCCTTCCAACCACGCTTCCCAACTGATGTTGCACGACGGCAGCACGACGGCTTGACGATCGATGATGATGAATTTCGGATGCATGACGCTGAACGGGAGGATGAAGATGGACTTGACATGGAGGTCAAGGCCACCCAGCTCGGATCTCTCGGGCAATCCCAGCTTCTTGACCCAGTCGGAGGGTGAATACTCCTGGCCGGTGGTTGATTGGTTGTGGAAGAGCTTCTGGAAGAGGGAAGAGGAAGAAAAGCACAGGCGAACGCGGATCTTCTCGGTGCCTCGCCGGATGGCCTTGTCGGAAAGGGTGCGCAGGATGCCATTGAGGGTGTCGAGAGAAGGGGAAGCCGCCCAGAAGCATGTCACGAGGATGAGCTCGTGGTTGGTCGATTCGAGGAGCGGGGCGAGGGAGCGGTAGACTGCGGACCCAGTCCCGCTCGTAAAAGAATGAACTGTGGAGCTGCCGATCAAGGAGCGTGGATCTCGGACGTAGTAGTTGGGGTCATCTTGGATGGTGACGTGCGAGGCCGCGTCCAGGGTGTCGAGAAAGGATTCATTGATGGGTGACTGTGAAGCTGGCGGCATAGCCTCGAGGATATTGATTTGAATCTCGGTTATTACATGGAACGGAAGGGAATGGAATGAAATGAAACGGAATGAAATGTCGGTGCGGTTTGTTGTGTATTTGTTTTTCCGATGCGACGAGATGAGATGACATTGATCATCATCCATCCCCATGCAGACTAGGGCAGCTCAACACCACCACGACGCGCCTGGCAGCAATTAATTGTCTACACACCCACCCACCACCACCACCCGCCGCCCGCCATGGCCATAACCATCCTCGCGCCCACCGCGCCCACCGCGCCCGCCGCGCACGCCCACGCCCACGCCCACGGCGCCGACTCCTCGGATGAAGACATGTCCGACGGCGGCGACGACGACATCCCCTCCAAAGCCTCCAAAGCCTCCATCGTCACGCCCGGCGAAACCATCACCGGCGACCCGCAGTGGATGCGCGGCCACGGCACCTACATCCCCGCGCACTCGACCACCATCGTCTCCACCGTGGCCGGCCACCTGCACAAGACCAACAAGCTGCTCTCGGTGCAGCCCCTCCGCGCGCGCTACACGCCCGAGATCGGCGACCTGGTCGTCGGCCGCATCGTCGCCGTGGGCACCAAGAAGTGGAGCGTCGACATCGCGGGCCCCATGCTCGCCTCGCTCCCCCTGAGCGCCATCAACCTGCCCGGCGGCATCCTGCGCCGCCGCACCGCCGTCGACGAGCTCAACATCCGCACCTTCTTCGCCGAGGGCGATCTCCTGGTGGCCGAGGTCCAGGCCCTGCACCAGGACGGCACCGCCAGCCTGCACACGCGCAGCCTGCGCTACGGGAAGCTGCGCAACGGCCTGTTTGCGAGCCTGTCGGGCGCGGGCGGCGGCGCCCTGTCGCGCCGCGGCGGCGTGATACGCTCGAAGCGCCAGACCTTCACCCTCGCGACCGCCGCGGGCGAGATCGACCTGGTGCTCGGCGTCAACGGCTACATCTTCATCTCCGCGCATGCCAAGAACGCGCAGCCCGCGGCCGCCGAGGTCGCCATCACCAGGCTGGAGGAGGCCGTCTCGGAGACGCTGTATTCGAGCCAGAACGACGACATCGACGCGGGGGTGCTGGCCGAGATTGCGCGGGTGAGCACCTTGATCAAGGGGCTTGTGGCGTGCGGGGGGCGCGTGGATGAGGATATCGTTGTGCGGGTGTACGAGGGCGCTGTGGAGCTGGAGGCCGAGCAGAAGATGCTGGGGGGTGTGGATATGGGGGTAGGGGCGAGGGGGGTGGTGGACGCTGTATTGCAGAGGCTGGACATTGGCGGGTGAAGGGGACAAGGAAAGGAGCAAAGGAATAAAAAAAAAGCCACAGGTGAAGTGCCTGACTTCGAGTGCTACCTCGGAAGGCGTGCATGGATTGCGCCAGACGACGACGCCTGTCCTTGCAGCGAAAGACGTCGCAAAGCACGCAGACATCCAGGCCAAGCCACGAAGAAACGATGGACGAGAGGACAGACAGGTCCCAATCGCATGTAATATACTATGCAACATGTACACTGCACGTGGTATAGATTCCACAATTGCCTTGCCTTGCCTTGCCTTGGCTCACCACGCCAGCCAGCCCCATATAAACCAACAACAACCTGACTCAAACCAAACCAAACCAGACCAGACCAGACCCAACCAAAGCGGCCCAAGCCAGCCGCCCGACGATGAACCCGAAAGCAACAGCTCGCTACAAGAGACCTCTCCTTGCTCCCGCCTGCAACCCAAATGCATGTACGTCGCTTCCAACGCGATCCCAGAGGAAGAAGGTGAAGGAGGCAGAGCGAGTACGCGCCCAACCTAGCCCTCCAGCACAAGCAACCCCTCCTGCTCCAACCTCGCCAGATCCCCACCCGCATCGAGCACAGCCTTGACCGCCGCCTGGCTCAACTTCCTCCTCTTATCAGCCGCCTCCTTCTCTCTCCTCGCCTTGGTCTTCGAGCTCCCGCTGGGCGCCACGCCCGTAAGGATCTTCCGACTATCGCTGGGCGTGAAGTTGACGAAGCCTACATTGCCAGCCGACGACGACGACGCACGAGGATGCGAGCATGCTGATGTGGACGAGGATTTTCGCCGCGATGTGGACGAGGACGGGTGGCGTGTGTGGTGGTGGTGATGCGGGTTGTGAGGGTTGTGCAGGTTCTGAGAGTGTCGATGACGGGTGAAGTGTGGCTGTGGGGAGAGGGAGGGGGAGCGTGAGGAGCCGCGGCCTGGTTGCGTTCCTATGGGGATTCCGGGCGTGGAAGGCTGGTACAGCGTGTACGAGGACATGTCGAAGGACGAGGCTGAGGCAGGCAGCCCGTTGTCATCGCCATTTGCGTTGGCACCCGCAGGATGGCTTGATAATAAACTGCCGCCGAAACCGGAGAAGGAGGCTGTGTCGCAGGATATCCCCAGCCCGGTGGTGGATGCAGAACTGGCATTGTTGTTGAAGTCGATGTTCTGGCCCGAGGAGCCGGAGTGGTGCGTAGGGAAGGCCTGGGTGTTTGGCGTGCGTGGTTGGCTCACACCGCCATGGTTGCTCCACCATTCGTTGCTTTTGGAGGCGCTTGGCGTTTGGAAGTCCGGCGAGGCTGAGAAATTGCCAAAGTCGAGATTGGGGGATGGGTCGGTGCCCCACGTCTCCATTGGAAGGCGATGTGTTGGGGGCGGGGTTTGCAAGGCTGAAAGAGCCGCATGGGAGAGAGGGTGCGAGATGTACGCGCTCGCCATCCCATCGTTCGAAAACTGGAATGGAGCTGCTCTGTCACCGGTCTTGGAGTTGATGTCGATGACTGGCGAAGCTAATGGCGTGATTTGGTAATTGGAGGAGTGGAAGTCGGATAATGTCACCTCGTTGTGGAGGGGAGCCGACAAGGCGATTGTG
Organism: Corynespora olivacea; assembly: GCA_019202945.1. NCBI lineage: Eukaryota > Fungi > Ascomycota > Dothideomycetes > Pleosporales > Corynesporascaceae > Corynespora > Corynespora olivacea. The sequence continues at coordinate 14,373 of JAGQEM010000261.1, forward strand.
TAGGACTGATCGCGTGGAAAAAATCCGTTTCCGTACTCTTCCTGCATGAGTCTGGTGGATGGAGGAGGCGAGCGAAGGCCATTTGGCGGTATTTGGAGGCTGAATTTGTCGGGCGCTGCGTCTATTTTGCGCGTCCAGAGGTCCTGGAATCCCGACCGGTGGTGAGAAGCGTTCATCATCTTGCTCGCAAACTTCGCAATTGTCGACTTCTTGCCGATCCTCTCACCACCGTGACGAATTGGCCGGTCAGGAGTTGATTTGGCCTTCCTGTCGGGCCTCGTGATTCGAGGCACAGGCGTAGAAGGCTGAGAGATGGCTCGCGGCTCATCAGCATCCGAGTCGAACAGGTCGTCAAAACCGAATATCTCTGGGTCGCTCAAGCTTGCTTTGCCGCGACTTTCAGGGTATACGAAGGAGGAGTCGGGACGAAGGTTGGGCGGGGCTAGGTTTTGTTCTTCGAACCTGTGGTCTACAGCCTGATGCCAAGATAAATCATCGATGCTGGCTTCCCAATCAGGTAAGGTATGTGTCTTGAACGGGTCGCTCCTATTTGACGACGGGAGCTCAAAGAGATGCGAGATATCGTCCGAAGAGGGTGGGTCCGATGGGCTGCTGAGTTGCTGGAACACATCCGTTTCAAGGTATTGGTCAAACAGTTGGTCCAAGTCAACGGCCGAGAGCTCTTTGTCATTGCTTGACTGCATCGAGAGGTCGGGGTGGGGTGTGAGCAGGGACGCCATGGTGTCGTCTTTCACGTGTTGCTGGGGGCGCTGTGTGAACCGGGTTGCTGGGGATTACGCTGTGTAGAATATGCGGCAAGCGTACCTTGCAGAAGGGCTGCAGCGGATGTTTCGATGCACCAATGATGCGAGAAGCAAACAGGGTAAACACAGATAGACGAACAAACCTATACTCGATATATACCGCACCACCCGATGGACATGAGTTCTTGCCAACCTCGTCCTCGGACGTGCATTCCTGAGGTACCAATGTTCTATACTTAGCGAGGGACGGGGAATGCTCGCTGAGATAAGCAGCTCTCCCGTGACGATGGGCAGTTTGACATGGTTGCATTGAGTGCCAGCAGGTCAAACCGTCGGTTGGCGTTGCGCGGTGGTTGGGCAATCCGCGGTGCGTGTGGCGAGGGTAGTAGCATGCCGCAAACAGCCCCATGCCTCACCCACCACGTTGCATTCCGAGATCCAACGCTGGGACAATCGTCTTGTTCGATAATCCTGGAGACCCCCCGGGTATCCGCATGCTTGATGCGATGCGGGCGGGCGATGCGGGCGGGATACGGGGTGCGGAAACACATCGAGGCCATGCCGCTTGGGGCGCCTCTCGGTGACCAGACTTGACGCCTTCTTCACCTAATGCCTTCTTGGGACACTCCGCAGGCGATGTGAGATGCACCGTTTTCCCGACTTCAGGTGGGGGAGCTATCATCCCCGCCTCCCCATCCCGAGGGTTTGAAATGCGGTGGTTGTCATGCCGCAAACAGTCACATTCTCGAGACAACCATTGACCAATGAACTCGTCGTGACGGGACTGACAAAGGTTTCGGTTCCAGGCGGAGATACAATAGCCCGATAAGACAGACGGTAGATCCAGAATCGCGGTTGAGAGGCAATTCCCGTGACCGTGTTTCGCAGAGTGGGTGTTTAGAGGGTGCGTTTGGAGCTGGCTGATATTGCCTGCGACATTGGACAGGCAGCGATTGCGGCACTTTATTGGTGTTGGTCTGCGGGGATCGTGATGCCGTCTGGGGAGCAGTCGGCATGTCGAGGTGAAGGTTTGGGGGGGGGGGGGGTGAACGGAACCAAGCGATGGAAGACAGGACGCTCGGACCTTCACTTCAACCGCCCCGGATCACGATGGCCGCTCCCCAGAATTCCGACCATCCGATCCGAGCATCATAGCACAGCAGGAGGAGGTCCACCCGTCGTCTAGAACCGAACACCTGCGCGTTGCCATGGACCCCGAATCGCCCTCCGTCTTCCGCTGGATCCTGGGCTTCCTGCTCGTCGGCGCCTGCTGGGGCCTCACGACACCGTTCATGCGCCGCGCCGCATTGAATTACACGCCGCCGTCTCGACCCTCGCTCACAGACCCGTCGAACTCGTGGCTGAAGAAGAAGGTGCTGGGGGTCTGGTATGCGGTGATTGGGGTGTTGAGCAGGCCCGCGTATGCGGTGCCGCTGCTCTTGAACGTCACCGGGAGCGTGTGGTTCTTCATCTTGATAGGCAAAGCCGGTAAGCGCCGGACAGAAAGAAAAGGCAAGCTGGGGGAGATCGCGGCTGAACCTGAATAGAATTGAGCTTGACGGTCCCCATTACGAATTCGTTGGCGTTTCTGTTCACCGTTCTGGGAGAGTGGTGGGCGGAGAAGAAGGTCATAGGCAGAGGTACGTTCGTTCCATTCCACTGCGGGCGGGACGACGGTCAGCAGCTGATATCAGCAGACACCTGGATAGGCATGGCCTTTGTGCTCGGTGGCATAGCACTCTGCGTACAGAGCAAGTCGTAGTCGCAATATGATATACCCGCTGCATCAGTGACACGTGCTACATGGCTTGACTTTGGTTGCTGCGTGCTACGAACTACGGACCCGCACACAGCTTCGAGAAGCCCTGCTCCGGCGGCTGCAGCCAGTTCCGCTCGTCATACCTCTGATCACCCTCGATGACATGGAACGTGTAGATGAACCTGCTCTTCCCGCTCACGTTCTTCTCCGACTTGTGCAGAATGTTGCCGTGGATCAGCACCAGCGTTCCCGCCTTGACCTCGCCCATCTGATACACCTCGTCTTTGGCCGCCCCGTTTGTCGCCCCGTTTTGCAGCTTCTCCGGAAACCGCGCACCCTCGTTGTCGATGAATCCCGTGCCGCCTCTCGTGCGCACAAACCGCTTGTCCACGGGCGACCGCCTGTGGCTTCCGCTCGCGAAGCTCAGGCACCCGTTTTCCTTGGTCGCATCCTCGAGCGCATACCACCAGCCCACCGCGCTCGGCGGGTCTGTATACAGAAAGGTGCTGTCCTGGTGCGGAGGCACGGCGCCGCCTATTTCGGGTTGCTTGCATATCACCATGGACTGGAGGACACGCGGGTCGTGGAAGCCGAGGGATCTGGCGATCGCGGCGTTGCGCGGAGAAAGGGATATGTCGCGGAAGGGAGGGGAGAGCTCATGCAGATAGTGGCCTATTTTGTTGATGGCGCGGTTTTTGGGCTTGGTGAGGGTGCCCGACTTGTCGAACGCGTCTGGAAAGCTTAGTCGGTCGCCCCACGGACATGGACGGAGACATACCCTCTTCGAAGAAAAACCGGATCTTGTCCCCCGACTCGAGGAAGTAGGCGTCGCCCACATGGTCGGCGCCGTCCTCGCCGCCTGTGGCGAACCTCGTCATGGGATGGTCGTCGAGCGAGAAGTCATTGAGCTTCTGGTTGGTGTCGGCCAGCAACCCCTTGACCGTCTCTGGCGAGAGTGCGTCTGGCAGCAGGAGGTAGCCATTCTCCTCGAAGAAGGCGAGCTGGTCCGGTGTGAGCCCTTCGGCGTGCGGCGGCATCGTATTTCTCTATTTCTATTGGGATCCCGGCTTGACTCTTGCGGGAAGAAGGTTGCACGGATGTGTCAGGGCATGCATACAAATGAATATATAGATGCATGTATTTACATGTAAAGGTGCATATATATAGTGTGTGGAATCCGATCAGGCCATCATTACGGCCACCAGCATACGATGAGGTTGGAGCTACTCCCGTAGCTGCCCCGCCATTGGCCCCGCATTGTGTCAAGCCCGAATTTAGTCATACCGGTGCACCTCTCTCACCTCTCCCAAACTCTGTGCCGGATCGAATTCGCCAGCGTCCGTAAGCTTTGATTATCACGAATCAAGAATTGCATCTCGCCGTCCAAGCTCACCGCGATGGATCGGGGATTCATCTTGAAAAGGTCCCGGCTGCCCCTGCCGGTTCGGCTAGCGCTGTCTTCAACCTCCTCTCTGCACGCAGCCACCCCTTGACCTCCACGCCACGCCACGCCACGCCTGTTTTCTATTCCCCATCCTCCCTTTGCGTCTTGTATATACCGCTGTTTTCTTTCCTTCGTTGTTCTTCACATCATGATATGGCGGCGGCGGTACCGGCGCCGATCCACCTTCTTCGCCGCGCTAAGCATCTTCTTGTCCGTATATTCCCTAATCACATTCCACAGCCGCTTACGCGGATCACCCTCCGCTCACAAGGCATACCAGCCGTCGTGGAGAGATAGCAACCACCCAAGACGGCTGGGCAAGGGAGATCCGGAAGAAAAAGAATTGGTGGTTGCCGGTCTGGAGGGCGACGAGACGAGATGGCTGGATGATCACTTTGACACGTGGAGGAAGAATGTCTATGTCGTCGATAATGCGTCGGCGCCGTTGACCGCGCCTGTCAACAAGGGCAAGGAAGCCATGCCGTTTTTAACGTACGAGATTGCTTCCTGGAAAGAGATGGAAAATGATGGTTTGCTGATTGCTGTGCAGGTATATCATCAATCGCTACGACAGCCTCCCGGACGTATCCATCTTCATCCACAGCCTGCGCTATCAATGGCACAACGAAGATCCCATGTACGACAGCATCCCGGTCCTGAGGCGCCTGCGACTGGAGCACGTGAAAAGACGCGGGTACGTATCGCTCCGATGCACTTGGGAGAAAGGGTGCCCGGCGCAAATTGCGCCGCTGCACCCTTTCAACGGCGATGACGACCGCTCCCGTGCCGAGCAAGCCTACGCATCCGTTTTCCATCGCCTCTTTCCGCACGACGAAGTTCCAGGTCTCGTCGGCGCCCATTGTTCCAGCCAATTCGCCGTGTCACGTGGCCGCGTGCGCTCGCGACCGAAGAAGCAGTACGAGCGCATCCGCGACTGGCTTGTGGAAACCGACCTCAGTGATCAAGTCAGTGCGAGGATCGTCGAGTACATGTGGCACATCATCTTCCGCATGCCCGCTATCGACTGCCAAGACGCGGGCGAGTGCTTTTGCCAAACTTTCGGCCTTTGTAATTTGACGTGCGATCGGGAGAAGTGTAAGAAGAGATATTGGTTGCCGAACCATACCACGATGCCTGAGGGATGGCCGGAAGTGGGACCCGGGACGAAGGGTTGGCCTGAGCGAGGATGGGCCGATTGAGCCGCGCTTTCGGTATCCATCTCGGACTTCACTTTGTTCTCCTCACCGCCTTTGGCGACCTGACGGAACAGGCCCGCTACCGTAGGCATGCCAATTTCCTCTCGGAAACTGTGGTCTACGCCGCAAGGCATTCGCGTTGGCCGTGTTCGCGACCCTCCCCACCGAACTAAAACTCGCAATCCTAGCCCCTCTCTCACCTACCGCAAACCCATCGCCACAAAAGACACGCTCCTCCCCTCAGCCCTACCCAACAAAGCGCTCAGCCCTCACCTCGCAAATCGAACGCTCGGCCAACACGTCTCTCCTACCGCCCAGCAGAACGCAAATAACTACACTGGCTGCCGACCCTGTAAAGATGAATCGATCCACATGCCAAACCCCCGCATCACGAGATTGATCAGGTTAAAACTGACAGGGCGAGTCATTCTGCAGAGGGGTTGTATCGATGGATGCACATGCGCTGGCCATGTCAGAGAACAACGTGGTTTTGATGATGTGAAGATCTTCATGTGCGAACAAGGCGTCATGTTCGTCGTCTTCTTTGTTTTTATTCATACAGGAGAATGATTATGGGAGGGACGCGATCGAAGGACGGGCAATGTAAGACGGTCGAAGGAGAAAGGAGAAGGGAGAAAAAAGCACATGGTCGCTCTCAGCGGCAATCTTTGAACCCAAAAGAACTACCAAAGTACGTCCTATTATCTTCGCGTTCTCATACCCGCACACATGGGCGTTTTTGCGTGCTCTTTGCACCGCCGCATAATATGGGATATTGCACTGCTTTATTGGTGTTTTGTAAAGAGGTGTAGGGAAGTGTATCGTCTTTTTCAGTCCGCACGACAGACATGGCTCATTTTAGTGCGGTTTTCGGCGATCTGTGTAGAGGAATGGGAAAGGATATATGCGATAGGAGGTGTGTCGTCTTTTTTCGTTCGCATGACAGACATGGCTCGTTGCAGTACTTTTTTCGGTGTTTTGTAAAGAGAGGGCGGCGAGGGACACATACGGTGGCAGGCACGCTGTCTTTTAGTGCGCCGAAACGGCATCTCGGAAACACTAAGCATTTAATACTGTCGGAATGCATGGCCGGATACACATCATCTCCAGCGACGTTGTTCTTGGAGGATCCGAAACGTCATCTTATGAGCGGGTTTTGTACCCGACAACATGTTCGAGTTGTTCAATCTTTTTCCTACACTACGGCGCAGCATGCGATCATAATAGATATGCGGGTCTCAATTTCTTGGGGAGACGGCACGGCACAACAACGTGGTTGGAATCAGAGAGTCTATTCGTGCTAGAAAACATAAGTCGCTCGGGTAGTTCCTTCCCGGTTGCCCGATGGCAGAACGTAAGGTTGAAGCACGCTTCTTTTCTTTTTCTTTTTTGGAAGAGGGACGCAAATGGACCTCGTAATCCATGTATACGCCTCGTTTTCATCCTCGGAGACATTTGCTCTTGGGGTCCATGATTTTGGGGCAGCCCATTTTTTCGTCTCTGGCATTATTCCAGATGGATCGGAATTTATTTCGTATCTTCGCGAAGAGGGAATGATTTGTGCAAATGGGCTGCTCTCAAGATTCAAAGTGCATTGGTGTCTGACTGGACGACATGAGTTGGTGGAAAGGCGGTGGTGGGTCCTCGAAAATGTGCAAGGTGCAGCGTCCCCGCTCTCTCAATCGACAAGAAAGCATTTCAGGGACAATCACTGGTATCCGGCGTGACGCTTGAAATTCTCCAGCGTGGCCGGGATTCCAAGAGGGGTTTCATGCTCAGGATCACATCGTCACTGACGTGTAGTCTCTTTTGCCGAAGAAAAACATGATCAAGCAGTACACCGGATTTTTAAACCAACATACCTGGAGAAACCTCCAGTCCAGACTCCAGGACTGAAGAGAAGAGTAATACCATCATTTTGCTGGGCTGGTTGAACGATTCGATGGAGCGATGAGGGGAGGTGCCATGAAAGCGGATGGAAAAGGGTTTGAGACGTAAACGCGTAGTCAACCGAGTCTGGGAGTTGTTCTCGAACAAAAGTAAAACGTCTGGCGGCGATCGTGTTATTATCAAATTCAATATGGCCAAGGAGCTCTACCGGTGACTCTTGCAATGAACGTGGATACTTTAGGCTTCCAAAATGTATATCCTGACATGAAAAATCACACACTTTTCAATGAACTTCTCTCGTATATAGGAAGCCTTTGACACTGTAACTGGCTAGCGCTATCAAGGGTCTTGTTGACCGTCAATTTTCATAGTTGATGGTTTTTCGGGACAATAGCACGTAAATGTTTTGAAGAGATACGTGTGGGCTTGAGGTAAGACATTTGTAGGTGAATTGGTGCTATTTACCAAGTGACCTTCGTTCTGTGTCGGGGCTTGTGATTGGTCCAATTGAGAGACTGAACCTATTCGGGCTAGGCTCTTGGCAGCGTGTCAATGGGATATCATAACACTCACAAACACCAAATAGATACACAAACAATTCGACCGCCAATTTCTAACAACGCGTACTACGGCCGCTTTGGCTCCCTTGGCCTACCTTTACTCTCCTTCCGCCACGGCCAACCGCATGTTATCCTGTTAGGTAAGGTTCACTTCCCTTCGTACTACTATTGCACATTCCAAATCTTGCGCACATTCACTTCGTTTCTGCTTTGAAGACTGCGACGAGAAAGCCCACAGGGCCATGGCTGATTTAGGAAACGACGCACATGCAACCACGAGCAAGGGAGTAGTCGCTCTTCCGACTCCTCGGTTGAGTTCGGAACCCTACGACAACATGGCCGAAGCGACTCCGAGAAACGACGAAGCATCACCGCCGTCTGCCCTTACCGAGTCGCTCACAAAGCCTGTCCATATCCTCACCCCGATGACCGTGAAAGCGGACACCTCCCTAGCCATTGTCCCGAGAAACGTCGTGCGCATCGACGGACCCGTCTACCTCTATTCGGAAGCGCCCGTCGTCGTCAAGCCAGTCGGGGACGGCGATCTCAACATCGAATTGGCAGCCCCCCTCGGGCCCAAATTCGTGCAAGGCTGGAACAGCCTGTCGGATGAGTTGAAGGTGCGGATTCTGGCGTTCAATCTGACACTCCCCACTCCCCCCCCCGTCTTGGACCGCCACACGTCGTCACAGGCAGAGCAAGCGAGCAAATGCGTGCTTCCCTACCTCCGAATGACCCCGGAAATAGCGACGCTGGCTCAAGAGTACTTCTACTCGCAGAATGAATTCTGCCTCCGATCCACCACCACCACCACCACCACCACCCCGTCTGCTGATGGGCACGCGGGAATCGCTGGTCCCGTTTTCCAATATCCCCGCCTCATCGTCAACAATCTCATTCGCCGCGTCGTCCTCGTAATCAAGCTGAATTCCAAAGATTGGCTTTTCCTGTCCAGATTCGCGCAGCACAGCTACGGATTCGACAATCTCCATCGCATCAAGATCATCGTCTTGGTGCATCATGTGATGATGATCCATAGGCAGATAGGGGTTTCCAGGAGAAACGGTCCTCCGCCCTGGACGGACCACCTCTTCGGAGCCAAGCTCGTCTTCGAATGCAAAGGTGAGTTGCATGTTCGATTCGATTCCGAACTTGGTGGGTTGGTCAAGCATGGGTTCGAACCGGATCCGATGGAGTGGAGGCAGATTGTGGCCATGGTTGAAAGGCAGATTGTGTTTGAGGGTGACGAGTGAGGGCGCTCGCATAGGAGCGAGGAGGACCCCCAGGCAGGAATTTCGAAATTGTGCTTCCTTTGGCAGAAACCTGGGAGACATAGGGGTGAAGGTGAGATTTTTGGATTCATGGACATCAAATGGACTCTTGTATTCTTGTCCAAGTGGGGGCGGTGCATATGAACACAGCTCCTGACATTCGATGACTTTCACCAATTTTGAATGAAAAGACCACCTCATATTGTAGAATCCGTCCTTCTCAAAGTGTCATTCTTTGGTGATCGCACGGAACAAGCAACTACCAATAGAATGGTAGCACCGCCAACGGTGATGGCTGCGCGGTCAGATGGGAAGCATCAACACCGACACTCGACCCCCCTCCGACTGACACACAAATACTTGACCCCCTTGTACGGCGTAACCCGCTCGCCCACCCCCCGACTCATCTTGGCGTCCAAGCCCAAACTCTCCACCTTGATCCCACTGGGCAGCCACCCCTTGACGGAAAAGCTGACCGTGGCACACGTCGGCATCAGCACCTTGGTTTTCTTCCTATCCGCCGCTGCGGCCCTACCCGGGCCGTCGCTGGCGTTCTTTTGGGAGGAGGAGGAGGAGGTGGATTGGGGTTGGGATTGGTACGAGGAAGGCTGATCGTCGTCGTAGTCGTATGTGGAATGGGAGAGGGAAACGGGGCCACCGTCATGGAGGTCGGAGATGTCGTTTTCGGCGTCTTGACCGACGACGGTGCCGCGGAGGGTGGCCGTGGCGCCAGTGCCTGTGCCGCGGTCGTGGGACATGAGGGAGTTGATTTCGCGCGTGGTGATGCGCCATTCGATGCTTCGATCGCCCGGCGCATAGGCCGCTTCTCCAGCTCCTCTGAGGACCTTTAGATCGGTGACGTTCTTCACCGCCGCGGGAAGTGGGACGTGGACGACCATCTCCTCGATGGTCGGCGCCGACGTCGTCCCCGCCGCAGATGAAGATCCGAAAGCGGCGCCGGCAAGACCGCGGCCACCGAGTCCGCCTCTTCCCGATAGCGACGAGGATGCCGGGCCGCCGGATGAGGAGTTGGACGATCTCCCCGTGAAGCGCGGGTTGAGTTGCAGCCTGACCTCGAAGTCGGCACCCGCAGGTCCGAGACACGTCTGCACGCTCACCGTCGCTGGGATATTCAACCTCGGGCTCGATTTCGCCGTCGCGGCCGTCGAGAAGCTTTCCAGCGCGGCCGGGCCCAGCAGGTCGACCTCGTAGCCCGCAAGCACGAACCTGCCGTCGGGCGGCACAAAGCTCAACTCCCCCGGTCTCTCCTTCCAGCGATTGAGCCTCACGCAGGGATGGAAGACGGGCAACGCCACCGTGTTCCCCACGCCGCCCGGACACGCAAGCTGCAGATTCAGATGGGGAACCCCGGATACCTTTGCGGTAAACGCAATCGAGCCATTCGCCGTCGCGGCCAACGGGCGTCCCGAAGGCGACAGGGTGACGTCGAGAGTCTCGACGACATCGACATAGAGCTCGTTGCTCGTGTGCCTGACGTTCGCCCGTCTCCACGGCACGGGACTCGCACTCTGCGGCGCACCCCCCCCGGCCATGGGCCCCAGCCGGGGACTCGCCCCCCGTCCCATGCCCCCGAGCGAAAACGGGCCGCCGCCGCCGCCGGCACCGGCCAGGCTCGGGGTGCTGGCCGGCAGGCCCACCTGGCCCAGCAGCCCCTTCAGCACGCTCGGGGCCTCGACCACATCCCGCAGCGCATTCGGCTCGGTGCAGCTCACGACGCCGGCGTCCACCATCTCGCCCAGCAGCTGGGCGACGACATCGTAGTTGGCCTCGAGCTTGGACGCGAGGAGGGGCGCGCCGAGGTAGTCCTCCAGCACGTCGGCGACGCGGTGCAGGAGCTCGAGGGTCTGGAGGGGGCCGGCCGTGTCGGTCGAGCACGAGCAGAGGAACAGGAGCTGGCCCTGGGCGATGCTGTAGAGGAGCGTGGAGGGGTTCACGTGCGGGAGGTAGAGCAGCGGAGGGCGCGGGCTGGGGTGGGCGAGGTAGAGCGGGAGCAGCGTCGACGCGGCCGGCGGGCGGCCGGCGTAGATGTGCTCGAGGAGGGGGGTGCTGGCGGAGGGAGGAGGGGGTTAGCCGGCTGGGCAGCAGACTGCGGGCGTGGGGACGAGGGCGTACTTGTGCTCATCGAAGATGTACAGAGCCTCTATCGTGCTCATCTCTCGTCGTCGGATCCCCCACGGGCAAGGGGCAGGTGGTAGCTGAGGCCGTTGGCGGGGGGGGGGGGTGTTGGGTGTGAATTGCAGGCGGGTGGTGGTGCCGACCGACCGACTCTGCACAGTATCTAGATGGAGATCCAACATCCATCTGTATACACACACACCGTGCACAGCGCAACAGCCCTGCCTATCCACACCACGCCCATTCCCGTCGCGCCATGCCCGCCCCGCCCCTCCCCGAACCAACGGCCCCCACCTTCAAAGAAGCCCGCAGGCAGGACAAGGCCGAGTTCGACGACTGCACGCCGTGTCGCCTCGTCGGTAAGTCCAGGTCGGACCATGGTTTCGCGACGCACCCACGCTCAACGGCATCCAGGGAGCGCCGCATTCATCGGCCTCGGCACCTACACGTACGTCTCCGGCCACGCCCAGCTCCGCGCCCAGGAAGCCGCGATACGGAAGAGCAAGTCCAGGTTCGGCATGGCGAGTCGGAGGGCGGGAATGACGGGGACCGCCGCCGTTCTGGTGGGGCTGGGTGTGTATCGGTGGTTTGCATAGGACGCGAAACCCCGTGGGATAGGCGACGGAAGTGTGTACACGTTTACACGGCGGGAGAAGGAAGTGTGTGTATATATATATATATATTGTATAAAATACGAAGACGAAGCGTATATATTGTATCATGGGATGAAAGTCCATGTAATATGTCATAGGAGACGCAAGTGTATATATAGATATGTATTATATAATAGGCCGAAACTGCATAGATTGTACCATGGGAGACCCAAGTGTACTCATGGTAGGATGTGAGATGAAGCGTATATACTATCTGATATGACAAAGCTGCACATGGTACATCACCATCACCATCACCATCGCTCCCGGGTCGATTCTATACCATCACTGTGGTCTTGGATATTCCTGCTACAAGTCTAACCATGTCCACCTTCTCTTGGAAAACGCCGTCGCTGATGCAATGCAAGGATGCCACAATCTCGTTCGTCCTGGTCGCCCACCTGTCCCGCCGCCGGCCTACGACATGCGTCCTCGCTTGCCGCCGCCACCGGGGCCGTCCCGTCGCTCGTTGTTGAAGTCGACATTGAAGAATTCCTGCATGAGCTTCCGCTTCTGGCCCGCCCCGCTGCCCAGCGAAACCACATTCTGGGCCGCCGCGCGTTGCAGGCTCCGTGATGACGATCGGTGGTTGGTGCGGCGAGGCGTGGGGAAAGCACGCCGGGCCGCCGCGGGGACGTCGTAGGGGGGCGTCTCGGTGGCCGTGTTCGGAGGGTAGGCCTGCGGTGACGAGAAGTGGAACATGGTCGGCAGCGCCATGTCCGCGTCGGGTGAAGATTCTGCGTCCGCCGGTGGGGGTGCCGAGTCACAGCGGACGGCGGGCTCGGCAACCCTCTCGACCGTCCGCGTCTCCTCTGGGCTCGAGTTTCTTTCCATGGCCGGCGACGAGCTGCGTGCCCTCTTGTCCTCCTCTTCGTCGCTGTCGCTGGCCGGGTGCACGGGCAGCGTTCCGTCCAGCCGCTCCGTGACCCATTGCCGTATTCGCCAGCCCTCGCCGCTGCAGAGTCCCATGTTCTCCTTGTCCAAAAGGGCGATGAGCTCCTCCAGGGCCTCCTGATAGCCGTCGGAGCGGGCCCGGTCAATGTCCGCGAGCGCGCTCTTGTATAGATTCGTGACGGTCAGGGCGGCGCTGCGAAAGGCCTGATGTGTGTCGGGCTGGGGGGTGGGTTGCCGTCGCCGGGCCCGGGGGAGCGACGTGTTGAGGCTGCGCATAGAGTCCATGGCGATGGACGAGGGCGGTGGTGGTGCTGGAGGAAGGAGGATCGTGGCCTGTGGATTCTTTCTTTGAGGGTCGGAGCTGGGTTTTGTGCTGTCGGAAAGCGCCTTTCCGAGCGGGCGGGTCTTCGCGCCGTGGCGTGGAGGAGAGTGTCGTTGACGAAGTCAGTCCTGTGGATGTCCTCGTGACCGTAATGAAGGTGGGAGAGAAGGGTGTGGGAAGCTCTGAGAAGACGCCGGTCGGCGTGCTTGTGGGAATAGGCGGGGTGCCTTCGTTGGCACCGGTGGCGCTGTGGCACTGTGGCACATTCCGCAGGCTGACATAAGCGGTGAACGCGAACCATCCATCAGGCATATCCCAAGCTATCACCACCAGATCCCCGGGCGTCCCTTCCTTCTCATGTCATCTCCCATTGAACGCCTCCCCGTTGAGCTCATTGAATTCATCATCGTCTATTTCTCGTTGCCGGACTATCAGAGCTTCCGTCTTACCTCCAGACAGTTGCACCATGTGACCTTACCGCCATTCCGCAACCGCTACTTCGCTCGCCGGACCACCACGCTCGCTTCATCCTGTCTGGATCGGCTTCTCAAAGTGTCGGCTTGTCGCCATGTCGCGAAACGGGTCTCCCTGCTGTCCATCAAAGTCCTGAACAACGAGGAAATCGACATCCTGCGCGACATCAACCGCATCGGCAAATACCCCCCGCCCAAGCGCTTTCCCAAAATCACACAGGTGAAGCCTGCAGACATCGGCCACGAAGTGGCTTGTCACGATCGCATGCTATCCGGCGAAGGCTCAGAAGATGCCGTCGACAAGCTCAGCAGGGCGATGCGACGATTCACCAACCTGAAATCCATCCGTCTCTTCGTAAATGACAGGACCCTGGGCAACCTCCACCGTGACCGCGTAGACCTCCGTCCTGATGCCTTTGAAGTAGCGTCGCTGACTTTCAAATCCGTCCTCATTGCCCTGTTGAAGACCGACATCCACATCGAGCAGTTCCAGACCGTCAAAGGCACCCATATAAGGAAAAGGACCCAGTCGGCCAACATCATCTACACGGCCTTCCATTTCTCCATCGATCAACTCGTCCGTCTCGGAAACGCCTTCTCGTCGCTCAAGGTTCTTCACCTGGCCCTTTGCACCAACTGCAATCGCCACGTCCATGTGCCAGGTTGGCAGGACAACGTTTCCCATTTCATCAGCGCCGCCCAAGCTTTGGAGGAGTTGACTTTGTGCTTCCAGCTCGAAGATGGAGCTACCAGGCATATAGCCGCCGTAATTCGCACCGTCGCCCGCTCCGTGGAACTGCCCAGACTGAAGCTCTTCCGTCTGTGGGGTGGCGCTTTCTACGGGGAGGATCTGAGTACCTTCTTGAAGACCCATTCATCCTCTTTGCGGCAGTTGCATATCCGCCAGTGCTTCCTCAGGGAAGGCAAGTGGCACGAGCACATCAATTCATTTCGCGAGTTGCAGCTGGAGTATCTGCGCCTTACAAAGGTCACCTATAGAAGTGGCGATATCAAGGATGTGCACTGGCGCGACAAAACAACCGGGGTAATGAAAGATAGGGTGGTACTGGATGCGAGGCGGAAAGAGGGGCAGGCCATGGACGAGATGCTAACAGATTGTATTGACCGGATGGATCTCTCGCACGAACAAGAAGGACCCCACTAGAAAAGACCCTCCGCATTCCCCGATTGCCACCCCCTTTCGCGGTGTCGACAACGCTTTGGTTAGCGATGACAAGTCCGTATGCTCAGTACCTACCTATGCGCTTTGCGACACGGCATCTACCACCGTCGTGCCGTAGAGCCATGGGTTGGGAATGCTTTTCCTTGGATGGCCGCGTTTGACTTGTGGAGCGCTTAGGATGATAGTATGCATAGTATACCAGACAAGCGGTGCCTTGAAGCTTTCCAACCGTCGTTTGGGCACCTTCTGCGGTACCCTTTGGCAAAGCTAAGCCCTCAAGCTCGAGTCCATTCGTATGACCTTTGGATATGGACGCGTTTCCTTCTGCTAAGCCAACATATAGTTATGCGCTTCATTTGCCTCCGACACCTGATACGGGTTCCTTTTCTTGTCCTGCAAATAATACTCCTCCTCTTCAACGCGATTGAGATAGAGCCGGAAGGCAACAACGGTGAGGGTGATGAGGAAGGCGCAAAGCGGAACCACGGCAGCCATGCTTCCGACCGCCGAAGCCGAAGGGAATGGAGGCGGTAGCGGACGATTCGAAGCGGCGAGGGCAGAAGCCTGTTGCTCCGCCTTTTCCGCCTTTTCCGCCTTTTTGCTGGATTTCGATGCAGAGCCTCTAGAGGTGGTCGTGGTCGTGGTCGTAGATTTCGTCTTTGTTTTCGTTATTGTGGTGGGTGTAGATGGGATGGTAGCGAATGTGGTAGGATCGGGTGGACCTTCGACGCCGTCCGCAATCGCAGACGCGATCAAGTCGCCCATGTCATCCTCACTGGTGGCAAGGACCGTTGTTGACAAGGCCATCGCCACCAACAGCGCGATCAGGATGTGTACAAAGAAGGTTTTGGGAGACATGCTTGTGGTGAGCAGGCAGCGCCTAAGGACCACCATCGAACAGCAGGCCCGGCCTCTACTATACCTGCCCACGGACCCCCGCCCCGTCTACGCTGCACGGTGGCGGAGTTCTGTTCTTGCAACACACTTGACGCGTTTCGCATTCCTGGCCCGGGAGATTTGCTCAGGGCCATCTTTGGGCTGGGGAGCTTCCGAGGCGTTTGGGAATGCGCCGTCTCTGTCCTGTTGGGGTAATTTTTTTGGTTACGCGGCTGCTTTATCACTTCTCACTCAAATCTCAACGATTCACGTTTCTACAACACCATCAATATCGTATCGCATCGCATCGCATCGCATTGCATTCTGCCCCACTACAATCTCCTCGCTGCCCTTTCCCTCCCACTTGCTGTGTACATGTGCAATCCCCTCGTTTCTCTTATCGCCGACTCGACCACGGGCCTTAGGCCGCTTTGACGCTGCCTGGTGGGCAAGTTCCTAACGGCAGCAGCGCACCTGCATCCGACGACACACTGCACGTCTCATCCTCCTTTGGTGATTGGCCCCCGTACTTACACTCGACCACTCATCCGACAATTCCAAATCCGCGTTTACACACTCGATACGATGGCGCTGGCTTCTATACGATGGAGAGTTTCATCGGCGGGGGTTGGGTGTACAATACATACATAGTAGTAGGTCTTATTGGTGGTGGTGGTGGGGAGGATGATGGTCGTGGTCGGGATTGCACCGCCTCGTGTGGCTGATGTGGAACGAGCTGGCCTGTCATGTCATGTCGTCGGGCCTTTCTTCCCGTCTTGCCGTCCTCCAGTGAGGGTGAGGATGAGGGTGAGAGTGGGGGTGAATTGAATGAGACGACGTTATACTGTGCATCTCATCCCTCTCCGCTTCACAGCCTTCCTCGTATATCGGTGCCTCACCCTTCCAACAAATCACCCAACGCCCCCTCCGCCACACCACGCCACAGCTCAGCACAGCACAGCTCAGCACAGCACAGCGTAGCACAGCACAGCATACTAGCACATGAAGGAGTCAGAACAGCAAGCGCCTCTCCGTAGGTAAAATTAGAGGCTCGTGCGAGAGCTGCGATTGGGCACATGGCGGGGGTGATGGACGCTGGAGAGTGCTATCTATGTAAGGAAGGCTGCAAGGCTGTGCTTTCCCTGGAGGGACTGCAATTGGGCATGCGACGGGCTGAGGCATGCGGTGCTTACCTACCTGTTCGGATATTTCTGCTTTGCGCGTATGTGTGGTGGGGTGACTGCAGAAATTGGCTGCCTGCCTGAAGTCGTCGCCGACTTTTTCTACGGCTTCTTTTTCTGGACCGTCTGGGAGTTTGCTTCGTCTTTTTACCTATATAATAAAACAGACACTACACTACATACACTGAATCACACTACACCACATCACACCTCACAAGCGCACCCTCCACCAAAATGGCACACAACCTCCCCCCCGTCCCCCAGCCCATCGGCATCTTCCCGCAATTCATCGCGCGAGCCCCCGAAACCATCGTCCTCAAAGAACACGTGCTCTCGCTATCCGGCGACTCCTTCAGCATCAAGCTCATCAACGGGGCACCCATCGTGCAAGTCGAGGGCAAAGTCATGACGCTGTCGGGCCGCAAAAAGGTCCGCGACATGGCGGGTAACCATCTCTTCAGCATCCGCAAGGAGCATTTTCACCTGCACACGACGTTTGCGATCGAGGATCCCAGCGAGGCGAAGATTATGGAGGTCAAGAGCAGTTTCAGCCGTAAGTCTTTTCGGCCTTTTTTTGTTTTGGAGGGGTGGATGCTTGGGAAATTGCAAACGTTTTGCGGGCTGGGTGCGGCGGGCTCACGTGACGTTGCTTTTGCTGATCGGTGTCGGGTGCGACGAACAGTGTTCGGAAGCAAAGCTACGGCGACGTTTACCTCGCAGGGCGGCAAGGCGGAGGCGCTGGTCATGAAGGGGAATTTCTTCGACACGAGGGCTGCGATTACGGATGAAGCGCAAGGCGGTATGTCCCCCCGTTTATCCCCGCACTCGGGAATGCCGGCCTGTCTCTCGTGCTGACGTGCGGTGCAGGCCTCGTTGTCGCGCGCATCGACCGCAAGCTCCTCAGCGGCAAGGACATCTTCTTCGGTCAGCAGACGTATGCTGTGGAGATTGCGCCCGGGGTCGATATGGCGTTGATTGCGGCCATGTGCATTTGTTTGGACGAGAAGAATAATGAGGTGTCGTAGGTTTGAGGGGGCTGGGTTGAGCTGAGCTGGGTTGAGCTGAGCTGGGTTGGGCTGGATTGCAAGGAGGGAGTTTGGGTGCGTGCTTGGGATACCCTTGGTTTGTCGTGAGTTGGTTTCTTTATTTTTAGCATGGGGAATCGAGTTCTTGCGATTGGGAGTCTGTGAAGGTGTACTCTTGGTATTCATGGAGCTGTTGGAATTGGGTGAAACTTTTCAATATTCATGTCACATGGGGAATACATTGAGTACATGCACCCAAGCACAACTACATACTACGTAGTAGCCTTGGTAGAGGAAAGTGCTTGGTGCCACTACGTCATCACTTTATTGCGGTATATACTCTGAGAGTGATGGTAAGGGAAAGCAACCCACAATCAGTAGGACGAAATAGGTAGCCAGACGCTACACGAAGCTTAAAGTAGATAATCAGCGTGGTGGCAGATACATGTACTCTCTCGCACCTACAAACACTGGTCGCTCACACCGTGCCTTTGATCTTATCCGATCTTCCTGCAGGCTTGCCACCTCCCACGCCTTAACACTGCACCACATTATATATTGTCCTACACTCTGCATTCACCTGAATAATACAATCGAGGTGTAGCAAATGTTGGTTGAAGTCCGGCGCATTTCGGGGCTGCTCTGGTTCAATACGGACCTGAGGCATGATTCCTGAACACGGTTACCGGATCCGGTTAGCGTGTCCATATCGGCTCTTCCAGCATCGGGTCCGTCTCATCGGTGGACTTTGATAGAGGAATCATTGTAGATGACTCGGGGAGAGAGTCTGAGCGAGGACGGAGAGTATGCTTGAGACGGTATGTGTTATGAGATCGAGGAGAGGACCGTGTGAGAGAGAGATGGGAGGTATAAAGAGAAAGGAGAACGGATGGTATGGTGCTGTATCATCGCAACTTCAGTGTCTTTCTCTTCATCGACTTTCAGTTTTAATCTTTTTTGCAGTCTTGAATCGCTTTGTGGGAAGAGTTTCGCCAATATGGGTTTTTTGAAAACTTCGTTCCTTCATTTCCTTCTCTTCGCGGCGTCGCCCGCCTCCGCATCTCCCGTATCGTCACTCTCTAAAGCGAGTCCGAACCTCCGACTTCGTCACCCAGGTCAGGCATCTGCTGCCAATGGCAAAGCTATCTACATCAACACCAACGATGCCGCAAAGAACGCAGTCGCAGCCCTCAAAATCAACGCCAATGGCACGCTCGACGAGGCGTCCGTCACGGAAACGAATGGCTGCGGAGGCGCTCTTTTGAACGCAATGGGTCAGCGCGCCATGCCCGATGCTTTGGCATCCCAATCTTCCTTGACTATCGCTGGACAAGTACGTTTTCATCCCCTTCCCCAATCCTTCACTCCTGCCGCGAATCACGAGGCTGACAAGTCACTAAAAACACAGCACATCTTCGTCGTAAATGCAGGTTCAAACACCCTCTCAATGCTCACCATATCCCCTCACAACCCGCTCAAACTCCATCTCGTCGGCACTCCCGCCGCCCTCCCCGGAACCTTCCCCAACACCGTGGCCGCCTCCCTCAACAACTCGCTCGTCTGCGTCGGCACCACAGGTTCCAAAGCCGGCATCTCGTGTGCCAGCTTCGACGCTCGAACGGGCATCGGCGAGATGGATGCGCTCAGGCCCTTCAACCTCGGCCAGTCCGACCCCCCCGTCGGACCCACGAACACAGTCTCGCAG
The DNA here is from genome assembly GCA_019202945.1 of Corynespora olivacea. NCBI lineage: Eukaryota > Fungi > Ascomycota > Dothideomycetes > Pleosporales > Corynesporascaceae > Corynespora > Corynespora olivacea. The sequence continues at coordinate 33,705 of JAGQEM010000261.1, forward strand.
ACCTTCTTCTCCGAAGATGGCATGAAGCTGTTCGCAACCGTCAAGGGGAATCCTGCGCAGAAAAAGACGGGATTCTTAGCCGTTTTCGATGTAGACAGCGGGGAAGGGAGGGACTGCGCCGCCACACTTTCCACCAAGGAGACTCGATCCAGTCCCCCAGGTACCGCGGTCCTGTTCGGCGCCCAGGTCATCCCCAACACAAAGTCCCATCTCATCTTCACCACCGACGCCTCCTTCGGCGCCGGCATCCTCTCGCTCTCCAACGCCACTGCTTCGAACGCTGCGACGCTGGCCCATCGCCAATCGATTCCCGATCAGAGAGCGACGTGCTGGGCTGCGATTTCGACTTTCACGAATACGGCGTTTGTGACTGATGTTGCTATCAATCGGATTTTGGAGATGAGTCTTGTTGATGCGAAGGTCTTGGGTACCGTGGATCTTAGGGGCTTGACGCCGGATCCGGGGCTGATTGATTTGAGGGCTGCGGGGAGGTATGTGTATGCTTTGAGTCCGGGGAATGGGACGACAGAGGCGGCCGTGAGTGTTGTTGATGTTGGAACCGAGGAGAGGAAGTTGGTGCAGCGTAAGGGGTTGAAGAGTATTGGGGTTGGAGGTAGCGCCATGGGGTTGGCCGTTTTGCTTTGAGTAGGGAATCGGACCAGGGGAACATCTGGAGGATCCTTTTTCATATGACAGGTTCATGGCTTTCATCTATTGTATTTTTTTGCAGAGTTATATTTGTGTTAAACGTATAGAACAACCTAATTGTTGGCCGTATAGGCGACTTTTATGGATTTGATGGACTGCGTTTTTGTCCTGTCGAAGTTCGTGGAGATATGTAGCGGTCTGTGAAGACTTTACTTTTGAAGCAAGGGATAAAGGAATTGGCGGAGTGCTCAAAAACAGAATGAAGAATTTTGACGAGGTCAGTGGATATTCGCATAAGACGTTGTAAATGAATATGCCTTTGGCAAAACGAAAACTGGCTGGACGCAATGCTTGGATTGGCTGAGAGTATTACGTTTACATCTCTAGCTTGATAGCTCATATGATCATGTGTAAACAGAGGGACTATAGTCTACTATGCGTCCTGATCAATGGTTGTTTATGAAAGGCTTCCTCTTCCTCTATCACATACTCTGGCATCGCGCGCTTAACCCCAAACCGCTTTCCAATCTCTATAAGCTGGGTTATTAAGAACAGTTTTCTCATCGAACCCGCATCACCTTTCACAAATCCATCGTCTACCAGTGTACTGCACTTCTTCCAATCCAAAAAGCCCAACTCTTCGATGTTTTGCTGTGTCCACAGCCCTTCCAGATAATGGTGCAAGGGACCATCTCGCTGGTACTTCACTGGCGCCGAGAAGGGATGTTTGCGCCTATTGTAGAGCTCCTAGTGTACTTTAGCTCTCGATACCATAGGTACGCAAAACTAGATAAAACATACCTCAGTGATGAACGGCTTCGCTGCTTCTTTGAGAATCCACTTCTCATTGAAATTCTGCGTGTCCGGAACATATCTGAGTTTCATCGTTGGCGGCAAGCCATTCACATACTCTGTGAGATTATGGTCAAGGAACGGCTGACGACCCTCAATCGAATGCGACATTTCCACCCGATCCCCTAGGTTGGTCAACAGCATATTAGCTAAGAAGAGCTTCTGCCAGATGAACAAGGCGGAATGCAGCGGGTGCCACTTGAATTGAATCTTGCGCCGCACAGTACCGTTGAGTACATTGTGAGCCACTGCCGTCGGGGCATCTTGGGTTCCGAACTCTTCGTGCGCCCAGGGCAACAATTGGGTCTCGAAATTCTGCCATGACGTCGCAGATATAATGCCGACATTGTTGACTTGCTTCTTCGCGTACAAGGTAGACGGTGCATCCACCTGCCGGTAGCCTGCCAGACTAGCCACGTTAGGCGTAGGGTTATTCTCTTCGTGTGACCTTTGGATTCGGATATCTTCAGGAAGTTGTCGAGCGGGCCAGGTCAAATCGGTCTCGCGGAGGAAATCGGCGAGTAGATTGCCGTATCCGGCAAACTGTTCATCTGAGCCTTCACCTGTGAGGATACATTTCACGCCCGTGTCACGCGTGAGCTTAGATAGGGCAACTTTGCTCATGAAGTTGAGGTCGATAAGTGGGATCTCGGTATACCAGACAGACTCTCCATAGTGTTCGACGATTTTGTCCTCCGTCATGCGGACAACGTGTGTCTTAACCCCTAGCCATTCCGCCGTTCGTTTCGCAATCGCTTTCAATAAGTTAGCGCTAGCATCTGGTTGTGGAGGACTTTGTGCCAAAGTGTACTTACGTTCTTCATCAAACTCATCATCCATGAACTTGATAGAGAAGCAGTTGATATTCGCCGTAGCAGCCTTCTCGTTGCCCAAATTCGTACCCTCTTTGACCAACAAGTGCTTGATCATGCCGACGACAGTCGAGCTATCAAGACCGCCAGAGAGAAAAACACCAACTGGCACGTCAGCCCTTAGTCGTACCTTGACCGCATCGAGGAGCCGTTTCCGAACTTCCAGAATCATCTCTTCCTCCGATCGGTTTTCAATGTGGCGCTTATCCGGATACTCCATGTTCCAATACTCATGCTCGCAAATGTTGCTGAAGGACTGTACACTCAGGTAGCATCCCGGATTAATCTTCTTGACGTTGCTGAAGAGTGTTCGTGTATCCCCCAGGTACCCCGTCTCGAGAATACTTTGTACATCCCACTCCGGCTGCCAGCCAAAAGCAAGGAATGCTTTCATTTCCGATGCGATCAAGAGCCGGCCGTCATGAATCGTGTAGTGCAGAGGTTTCACTCCGTAGCGGTCTCTGCCGGCGACGAAGTATTGGCTCTTGCTGTCGTACAGGCAGAAAGCGAACTCGCCGCGAAGATGATCCATCATAGACATACCGTACTCTTTGTAGAGTCCAATGAGAATCTCAGAGTCGCAGCGAGAGGTGAACACATGTCCTTTTCGGATCAAGTCATCACGGATCTCCTCATAGTCGTAGAATTCACCACATACGACGGCGTGAACATCGTTCTCGGCGTCATGGAAGGGCTGCTGTGCGTCGTCGCTGAGATCGACTATGGATAGGCGAACGTGCCCGAGAGCTTTGGAACGATGTCAGTAAATAATTCTAGAGTCAGATGTGGAATGGTTGCAAAGATTGTTTGGAACCTACTCACCAACGCGGTTGTGGTCACCAAACCAGTATCCTCTACCGTCAGGCCCACGATGTTTGATCGTCTCGAGTGAACCCTCCATCTTCTCACTCAAGTGAGCTCGTTCAAGCTTGTATGCTTCATCTCGGCTCTGTACACCATAATCGTCTGGCTTGACTGGATGACCTTTCAAAGTTACTAAACAAGATATGCCGCACATGGTATTTTGCGGCGTTAACAGTTCAAAGTAACGATATGGAGCGCAAAAGTGCCCAGTTGAAGCGTATAAATAATCTACGCGGAGACATATCTGATCAAAAGACTTCTTTTCCGGAGCAACCGGAATGATATTGCTATAGTCAGCCCTTGAGTTAGTTGGGGGCCTGTGACTAGATAGTGTTTAGCTAGAGAGCTCCCAGCACCAATTGGCGCATAGCCGGACCACCCGTCAAGTAATCGAAACCAGCATCTGAAAATATAAGGGCACTATGACAACGTAACTAGCGAGTAGAGTTTGGTGGTTTTAGGTATGGCGTACCTTTGTAGGTTGTCGATCATGGTAGCAGTTAAATTCACTGGCTCGGAGGTCTGGCGATGCTGCGGAAGTCCCCGGATTTGACGTCATCGTTACCACTATTTTTACTTTCGAAAACCTAACGCTGATCTCAGCATTTAAGCCTCCTTTATAAACCCCACCCTCTCGGGACCAATCGAAGTGCGGTTGTTCACAGTATCGCGTCTTCCACTCTGTCCCTCTCCGATGGAACCTCACAGTCGTGTTCGCCTAGGAGTTCTGCGTACTTCAAGCTCACCATCGTGGACTCATCTGGTTTTAAGGTGTTAAACTAAAGTTATTTCCGAACCAGGGAGTTTGTTGGTCAATGCTTATGCGATAGAGGCGAGTTTGATAGATTCTAGCTCCGAGTTTATTGCACAACACTTGCTTCTTCTTGCCCTAGAAATTGTTTCTACTAATCAAAATAGATATCAATTATCGTCAAATCCTCGCCTTAGAAATAAACATAAAATCAGTAAAGACGGCAGACTAGAAGAGATTTATACATACATAACCTCATTAGAAAGACACTATACTAACCTTTCTTCTATATATCTATGTTTGTTGAATGGGCAGTGTATGCGTGCGCTCAGGGGTGACAAAGATAATTAATTAATTCTGTGTAAAGAGGATCTATCTACGCACGGGTAGGATAGAAGGATATACGTAATCTTAAATAGTTATACATAACGTGTTTTACCAGTAAGCCGATCAAACCAGTAACCCGATCACCCCACCACGAAAATCTACCATTACTGAATAATTGCTCAACACTATAACAATATATTACGATATAGATAAAACTAATAGATTCGTGCTATCTAGTAGTACACTGAGTCCTTTTATGTCCTTGAACGTGACAGTTGCTGCAGGTTGGTGGTGCCCGACGCCGTCCTGGTTGATTAATCTAATTACCCTCCTTGACTACCCTATCAGCCTCTGCAGCTAGCCTCTGACCTTCCTGAGCCTATAGAGCGCCTCTACGGGTAATGTACTGTCAGCGCTGTATACGCTTATGCTCTTAACGCTGTATGGCTACTTGAAGCTTTATATTCTCCTCTGTAAGGATAGTAGCTGAGTGTATAGTAAGTTAGTACCCTTTAACAAGCTAGCGGATAGCTTGGTTAGTAGGGCTCTGAGACTGACAACGAAGTAGGTCCTGGATATATTAAGCCTACTGCTGAAGCTGGTCTATTGTATACGGCGTTTCAGCTATCTACTGTCCTTCTACTACGCTGGTTGTTGGTGGTGGTAATAGCGTTCAGACGATAGTCAGTGACGAGAGTACCTATTCTAGGTTGAATGGGATAAGCCCTGTTGCCTGAAAGCTAGCCTAGATATTCTCTAGCTTTAGAGCTTGTAGCCTGACTGATTTGTAGATAGATAGGAAGTCTACTTTATTAATGTAGAAGACTCTTTAGCGTATAAGCCGCTAGACCTCTTAACTATACGCGCGCTTCAGAGGCGAGAAGCAGCCTACATCTAGCAGCTATAGTAGGTATAAAGTATAAGGTAGTATATAGAGGGTGATAATATAGTTCTCTATATAGTACTAATTAAATTCAGGCGTAGTATAGCTACTGTGGCTGTTAAGGATAAGTAACCTATAGGTCCCTACTATACACGCTTTAGTATAGCTGTTAAAGTGCTTTAACTAGGCAAAGCCTAGTAGATTAGTCATCTAGCCATTATCACTGACAGTGACTATCTAGTCACTAGGTATATCCTTATACCAGGCAGCTTGGTGGAGCTTTGTAGCTAGGATAAGGAAGGGTAGGATAGCCTAGCTAGCAGCGCTCACCCCCTCAATCACTATAACCCACTCACGGTTACCTGGCTGGATAGATACTGCTCTGCCAATTATATTAGAGCTAGTAACTACTTTTGATGTTCTAGTAATACCTATAGTAAAGCTAGTCTTATTAAAGTTGTATATATCCTTATCCTGGATCCTATAGCTCTGCCGTGTGTCTTGTACGAGCTTAAACTAGGCCTGGATTGTAACAGGATCCTTAGATAACGCACGCTAGGCGTCATGCTTCCTATTCTACTTTATTTAAAGCTCTAGCTGAGCCTTGATAAAGCGTACTGGCCAGTTCTTGCCTAGAGGAGGAGGAGGAGG
>JAGQEM010000262.1:7514-39142 GCA_019202945.1 Corynespora olivacea
TCGTGCTCCTCTCAGTGCGGCGGTCGCTCTGTCGGGTCGTGTCTTGCCTCCCACCTGTCTTCCCTCCGCCCGTCGTGTCGGCCCCCGCGCCGCCCCCGGGCCCCGGGCGCCCCGGCCGGCCGCGAAGACCTGCTTGGCCCATCGCAGTCCGCAAGAGTTGCACAAGTCTCTGTTCCCGGACGGCCCTCTTCTCCATTCCGGCGTTGTTCTTGTGTGGCAATTTGCGCAATCCTTTTGCGATTGCCCGGCCCCCTTTCTTCGCTTTCGCTTCTTCTTCGCAGCGAGTAGACTTTGGACTTCCTCTGCCAGATACCTGTTGCGCTTCTCCATCTGTCGCAATTCATATTGCCAACTCGAACTTCTGGTCGTCTTGAGCTCGTCGAAGATGTTGTCTTCCGATGCCAACGATTGGTCTTGGTGGCCGATTTGGAGGCCGTTCTGGCCTGCAACCGTAATGGCCTGATGATCGGTCGAGACAAAGCGACCATCTGTCGAGGGGGTATGCGGTGTAGTGTTGCCCGCGCCGGATAATGAGCCTGGGTGGTGGGGTGACGTTCCCGGCGGCAGTGTTCCCGCGGAAGCGTGCGATTCCCCGGAGGTCCGATCCTTGTGGGCGTACATCGAGGGTCGTTGGCCACTGTTGTTCCTCGAGTATTTGAGTAACCGCGTCTGTGCGACCAGGAACGTGGGTTTCTGACCCTCGACAGCATCTCCAGGATAGATTGTGGTAAATGCCTGGAGCACCTGCCCACGTTTGTTGAGCAGTTCATGCTTTACCTCGCCCTTTCTGCCGCTTCTGGCCAATTCCAGTATCCGGCCGAAATTCTGTTTGGACTCTTGTCGCATCAAGGCCTGGATGCTGGAGCCGACGAGGTCCTCTGGCTGTTTGTCCAGCAGGGAGCGGACGTTTGACGAGACGAACAAGAACATGCCCGAGGTGGACAGCTTCGTCCAAAGCTCGTTGTCACCTACACCCCCGGACGCCCGCACGATTTCCTTGCTCAGCGTGTAGACGGGGCGCTCGCGGCCGACCAAGATGATGCACTTGCGGCCTTTGCCTTGCTCCGTGTGCAACGATCCGTGGCCCTCGAACCACATGTAGCCGCTCTTCTTCCGCCGTATGCGGAACACGACATTGACGGAAGAGCCGTTGCTCATGTCCTTCAACTCTCTCGTGACTGGGACGATGTCGCTGGGGTGACATACAGAAGACAGCGCGGTGCCTACAAGCTCGCTGGCGTCGTATTCCAATATCCGGATGCTGGAGGGAGACAGGTAAAGGAACAATCCTTTGAGCGACAGCACGTGGACAACGTCGTCGGTGTTTTCGAGGAGTATCTTATCCCACACGCGACGTGTGATTTCGGAATCGCCGGCGGCGCCATAGGCGGCCAGCACGTTGGATACCTCTTCTCTGGAGATGGTCTGACCGTGCTGCTGATCCGACGGGACCTTGTGGTCGCTGAAGACATAGCTGGGCATGGACATGCCTCGTTGATAATTGACCCGGTACGAGCCGTCTTTTCACAATCAGCCTCGCCTCCAATGACAGTGGGCAAGGGCACAGACCTGGATTTTTGTTGGTCATCGAACTTGGCTGTTCGACCAAGTCGACCTGGAAGCCGACGATGAACTTGATGGGACCACCGCGTTCCCACGGGATGGGGATCAAGGTCAGGAGATTCATAAAGGGCTGACCACCTCGCCGGTAGTTGATCAGACTGATCTGGGCTTCTTGCTTCCGCTCTATGGTCTCCTTGAGATAGTATACCGAATCGTCGTCGACATAGGTGCGCTTCACCCCTGGCTTCACCTTGCCGTCGGGCGACTGGAGGAAGCGGCAATTCCTGCCGAGAATCATGTGCTTGTTGTAGCCAGTCAGACGCTCAAAATTCTCGGAGCAGTAGACGATGGGAATGTCGTCGAGCTCGTTGTCGCACACCACGAAGGCGCACGACAAGTCCACGGAGCCGATGTCAATCCGTGGGTCCGCTCTGGTTGCGACTCGCATCTGTCGGCCTGTTAGACGCGCAACATGTCAAAGGATACATGAACCTACCAGGACGCCCAGCATATCGAAGCCGGTGGACGAATAGGCGTTTTTGAACTGGGTGTTCATGTGCGGGTTCGAGTGCATGGTCGAGGGAAAGCCGGTTGGAGGGGTCTGCCAGGGGAAGTTCAGGCCGTTGAAGGTGTCCGGGTTCACGGCGTGGCCGGTGGGAAGGGCCATGGGCTCCTGGTTGGCGAGGGACTGCCGGCCCATCTGCAGGGCGTCCGCCTTTGGCAGAGACTGTTCCTCGCTCCCGGGACGCGAATTGGAGCGCATGCCGTTCCGGTCCTGGCCGCTGCTGGTGCGGGTGGGTACATTCGATCGCGGATCGGGCGTGGCGCTCGACGACTCGCTCGTGTACCGGTCGGGTGGCGGCGGTTGGAGAGACATGCTGGGAGACGGCGCGGTGAAGTCCTGGGCATCGGAAGGGTCCGGCAGCGGGGCAGCGAACTGGGCGTTGGCGAACAGGTTCATATCCGCGGGCATCATGGCCAGCGGGTCGTTCATGTCCAGCGGCAGGGACATGGCGGCATAGGGGCTCGTCATGTCCATGTCCAGGTTCGCGTGCATGGGGGAGGCATAGGCCGAGGCGGGGAAGGGCGAGGTCGCATTCGCATTCCCATTCGCATTGGCGCCCGCGTTGGAGAAGCGGGTGTCGATGGCCGGTGGCTGCGACGTCTGGGGGAAGGTGGCGCTGCGCATCATGCCCTCCAACGCGGCGCCGGTCGGCATGTCGAAGTTGAAGTCGTCCATGGCACCGGCCGGATCGCCGAAGTTGATGGTGGAGAAGCGTCGCGAGTCGGGGCTGCCGGCGTCGTCGAAGCCCATGGCCGAGCTCCCGCGATAGACGGGCACGCTCAGCCGCCTCCGGTCCTTCTTGGTTGCCGACGCCATGCCGGCCAGCGCCTGGCCCTCGTGCATGTCGAAGGCGTTCATCTGGTCGTCGGACAGGTCCATGGGCAGGCTTCCCCCGTTCACAAAGGACGGCTGCGGGTGCTGGTACGAGTACCCATTCATCGCGGCGGTGGACGGCCCAGCTCAGGTGGAGGGCAGCGAGGGTGGATGCATCGAGGGACGCGGGCCGGCGGACGTTTGCAGAGGATGGGAAGACGAGGGTGGCACTACTGCAAGCCGGGCAACCTGGGCAGCGCGCGGAAGTGACGCTCAGCGCCGCTGGAGGCGCGCAAGAAGGCGGAAGAGAAAGAGAGGCGAGAGGCGAGACACGGCAGGCGGGTTCGGCGATGGAGTGGAGGGCAGTGGAGGGCAGTGGAGGGCAGTGGAGGGGAGTGGAGCAGCACGCCGCGGTCCTCTCTCACACGGCAGGCAGACGGGGCGCTGGGGCAGGTCGGGGGTGGAAGCCAGTGTGGCGGGAGATGGGATTTTGCAATGCCATCACGACGCACGTGACTGCGATCCCACAGGCCGCCATGCATCTACCGTGTGCAGCATGGCGGCCGGGAGCACGTCGAAAAGGCGTCGGTACGTCATCTCCTGTCCCCCGCCCACCGCATCTACTTGACAATGGGGATGTAGGATGCACCCGCATGCATGGCAGCAGAACGCCGGAGGCGCGCCTTGCCGGATGCGGCCGCCAAGCCTGGTGCGACTCTTTTTCGACGACAACGACGGCGGCCGCGACGGCGAGAGAAGCACAAGCGGCCACCCATCATGGTCCTGCGGCATGCCCTGAATGCCACCACGCGGCGCGGTACGTGTCTCTCCCTTGCCCCTGCCATGGCCGCTAACGTGAAGAGCCAGGCCGTCGAGCCACGGCCGTCGCACGCCCTCGCGCCGCCCTCGCCGCCCTCTCCACGCTCTCCACGCGCTCCTCCGTCGCAGCTTCCCCCAGCTCCATCGCGCCTTCCGGCAGCTCCACCGAGCCTTCCCCTCCCTCGGCGCCCACCTTCCGCCCCGGCGCCGGCGCGGATGCCTCCCCCGCGGCCTCGGTGGCAGCCCAGTACCACCTGCTCAAGCAGCAGCGTGAGCCCCCTCCTCCTCCCCGCCCGGGGCACCACGGGCTCGACACCAAAGCAGCGTTGACAGCGAACAGAAAAGCACATGGCCGGGCTGGGCTCCGACATCAGCCCCCACTACCGGCCGCACACGCTGCTCAACCACCCGCCGTCGCCCGCCGATGTCACCCTCGAGCTCCTCCTGGCGTCCGAAGCCCACCAGGGCCACGCCACGTCGCTGTGGAACCCGGCCAACGCGCGCTACATCAGCGGCATCCGGCAGGGCGTGCACATCATCTCCCTCGACGCGACGGCCGCCCACCTGCGCCGCGCCGCCAAGGTCGTGCAGGAGGTGTGCAGGCGCGGCGGCATGGTGCTGTTCGTGGGCACGCGCGCCGACCAGGACCGCGCCGTCGTGCGCGCCGCCCAGCTGGCCAAGGGCTACCACCTGTTCGAGCGGTGGATCCCGGGCAGCATCACCAACGGCCAGCAGATCCTGGGCAAGTGCCGCACCAAGGTCGTCAACGAAAAGGACGAGGAGGTCCCGGCCTTTGAGGAGCAGCTCTTCGACCGGCCGGTGCTGCGACCCGACCTGGTCGTCTGCCTGAATCCGCTGGAGAACTACGTCCTGCTGCACGAGTGCGCGCTCAACACCATCCCCACCATTGGCGTCATCGACACCAACGCCGACCCGACCTGGGTCACCTACCCCATCCCCGCCAACGACGACAGGTACGTCTTTACCATCTCCCTCCCTCACCTGCGGAATTCCACGCTGACCCTGCAGTCTCCGCTGCATCCAAGTCATTGCCGGCGTGCTCGGCCGCGCCGGAGAAGCGGGCCAGAAAGCCCGTCTCGCCGCCGCCGAGGAGGGTCAAATCACCTACCAGCCCGCAGCCAACCTTCAGATGCCCGAGGAAGACGAAGCATAGACGCGCTGCATCGTGGGATGGGGACGAGGCCGAGTGTGCATGTATAATATAGATCCATGTAGAATATCCATGTACTCTGTCAGACTGAAGCATCGCATGGCAATGGAGTTTGATCTTTCACCCTTGACCTCCCATATCCGCAATGCAATGTGGTGCACACACACACACATACGCGCGCTGATCCGATGCATATAAACCGACTTGGTTTCATTCATCATTTCATTTCATTTCATTTCATTTCGCTTCGCTTCACTTCACTTCACTTCACTTCACTGGACTGGACTGGACTGGACCTCAATCGAGGTCATCCGGGCTCGTCTCCTGCACCGCCTTCTTCGCCTCCGGCTCCGGTGCCGCAGCCGTCTCCTTCACCTCGTCGGTCCCCTTCACCACCACCGCCGCCGCAGCAGCAGCAGCAGCAGCAGACGGGGGATAAAAATCCAACTTGCCACCCGGCCCGATGATGCCCGTGCGATCCCACAGCGACCTCGCGCGAACGTGGGGATCGAGCTCCCAATAATTCGACCTCAGCAGCTCCGCCACGGCATCCCTCTCGGCCCTCCTCTCCTCCAACCCTTTCCCCTTGTCGGCCTCGGCCACCCACTCGAGGACGGTAGCCTCGTACGACGTGACCAGCTCGGCGCGGCGCGCCAGCAGGGCACCCCTCCGCGCGTCGTCCGCGAGGGGCGCATTCTCGCCCTCGACGGGCTCCGCGTACTCGTACGACCACTTCTCGTCGCCGCCGAGGTCGGTGATGATGCGCGATCGGGGGATGTATTTTTCCAGCTCGTCGACGTTCTTGGCGAAGTGCACCTTTCCGGCCACGACGGGGTCGAGCCAGCCGCGGATGATGTTCCAGATGGCGTTGAAGATCCAGGGTGCCTTGTAGACGAGGACGGTGCCGAGGGATTCGGGGTAGTTTGCTTCGAAGCATTTGATCATGAATTTGACCGGTGTGTAGTCCATGTTGGCCATGGAGAAGTCGGTCATGTCGAAGACGATGGTCTGGAGGAAATTGGGGGTCAGGATAGCTGCTTTCATTCAGGTGCCGAGGGAGGGGTACTCACTGCAGTGTCGACGGGCGGCCGGAGAAGCATGCGAGCCGTTTCGATGAGGTAGACGGTGAAGCGCTCCAGACTGGCTTCCGACTGCTCGCCCGCCCGATGCATCCGCGCTCGCACCACGCACAACGGCCGTCCGTCGCTGTCCAGACCGTGCAGGAAACTCTTGCCCATGCGCATCTGTGCGAGGAAGTCCTGGCCTTCCTTTTTGACCTTGGCGTCCTCGCTCTTGCTCTCCTTCAACGCGGCTTCTTCGCCGTTCTTCATGATGTCGTCGTCCACGTGCATGTCCTCCAACCGCCAATGCATCGTCGAGATCATCATGATGAGCGCCTTCTCCACGTCCCATTTCCGCGCGCGCAGGAACCGGAGCAGCAGCGCATCGGGGTGGTCGTGCTTGACCATGCTCCAGAATGCCGTCCGCAGGTCTTCGGGCGACGTGTTGGCGATTGCGAGCTTGAACTCCTTCCCCTGGCCGTGCTTGTCGTCCTCGTCCGCTATCGACAGCGAACCAATGTCGGACGTTGTCGGTGTCGCAGCCCCGGACGAAGTCGCCGACTCGGAATCTGCGCCCTTGTCGCCCTTGTTCCGCCTGAAAACATGGAGCCTGCTCTTCTTCTCCTTCTTGTCCTTCTTGCCGTCCTTTCCCGGCGCGTCCGCTGGCGCGGCGACAGCGGGAGTTTCCACGCCGTTCGCCTCACCCGAGGCAGGCTCGTATACCCCGAATACCTTCATCGTCATTGCCCACAGTTCGCGCAGCTTCCCTTCCTGCTCGGGGGTCAGGGTTCCGGGGCGCCCGGCAGGCGTGTTCGACGCCATGACGAGGTACGAGTCCGCGTGGTCGGGGTGGTCGAAGGCCGTCGATGGTGTCCGTTTCTCAATGTCCTCGTCGGGGATGTTGCGGATCAAGGGGTATAAGAATGCGCCGCCGACTGCGATGCCCAAAACGATCGCGACGGTATACACGCTCGATGCGCTCTGCTTCTCGAACTGGGCCGTCCGGGGTTCGACGTAACCGTGACGGCAAGCGGGGGGCGTGAAACGGGGTTGCGACTGTTTGGTGCAATGTCCCACTATCCGATATTTTGCGGAAGAAGAAGCGGTATGGTGTGCAGCTCGTCGGATCGCAAGGGCGCGCAGCCACATGTAGGAGCGAGGAAAGAGGGGAGCAGAAGGGGGAAGAGACAGACGAGGCAAAAGAGGCAAAAGAGCGGCTGGCTGGGAGTTGCTGACGGAAGGCACAGTTCCGTAGCCCTCGTTCTGCAGTAAGGCTGCCCAAAGTGGGAACTCGGCAGGGAGCGGAGGGGCGGAGCGGAGGGATGGGCAGGCGTCGGGGTCACGCGAAATGCATGCAACCAACTGCCTTTGCAACTCGTCGGATGTGCTGTGTACGTGCCGTGTACGTGCCGTGTATAGTATGTATGCGATGGAGATGCATTGGCCGCGGAATCCAGCGACGAATCGAACCCCGTGCCACCAATCGTCATTGCCCAATGCCGGCGCCAAGAGCCCCTCCAAACATTTCCCAGGGGGGAGGATTTCCTGTGTATACAAACCGCACGGATGGAAACGAAACGGCACACAAACACCGGCCACGACCCCCAACCACGGCGCGCGATAGCAGTCCCTTGAACATCCCTTGAAAATCCCTCGACCATGGCGTCCACCACCCCCCCGGCCCCCCGCGCGCGCTCCAAATCCCCCCGCTCCCGCCCGACGACCCCCCTCCGCCCCAGCTCGCGCTCCTCCCTCCGCGACAGCGCCTCCCGCGGCCGAGGCCCCTACGCGCACTCGACGAACCCGCTCGAAGACCTGCAGGACGGGTTCGCGGAGCTCAGCGACGCCATGGCCGACCTGGAGCAGAACTTTGTGCAGCTGCAATTGATGCACGAGAGCCTTGCGCGCTTCAGCGAGAGCTTTGCCAGCTTCCTGTACGGCATGAACATGAATGCCTTTTGCGTGGATTTTGCCGAGGTACCTACCTATGCGGATGCTATGCTGCAACTTCGCTCGCCGTCCATCCACCTGCTGACCATCCTCCTCCGCCAGGCACCCATCCCCGAGTCCTTCCAGCGCCCCCAGAACTACGCCCAGAACCCGGACTTCTCCTCGTCGGTGAATCGCGCGGAACCGGACATCGAGGCCACGTTCCTGACCACCGACACCTCGTTTGTCGAGAACCCGCCGAGCAGCAAGGTGGCCGCCAAGTTCCAGACGCCGGCTGCACCCGTGACGCCCGCGCCTACGCGGGGGAGGGGGAGAGGCATTCCGAGGGCGGGCGGCAGGGGTGGGGGGATTCCGACCAGAGGGGGTGTGGCGAGGGGGACCAGAGGGGGTGGAATCGCGAGGGGAAGGGCGAGGGGCAGGGGCGCGGTGGAGAGGTGATGGATGGAGACTTCGATGGACAAGGCACGAACATGGGGTGTGGTCAAGATCACGGGAACGTCACGAAAAGTCAAAAAGACTTGGTAAAATCAATGGTAAAAACTTCAAAACAGCCACCTCGTTTTCAAACCGCTTGCTCACTCCCTCACTGCAGCCTAGCCAGCCCTGCAAACACCAGCCCATTAGCCATGACCGCCCTCGATGCAAATGCGGCAAGCCAGACTCACCCGCCATCGCCGATGGCCATACAAAAAGAGAGGGGTATCTTAACAAAGTTTGGAGAATCCAACCGTGGAAGAAAGGGCGCATATGAAGGTCAAAAATCAAAACGAAAGGGGGTATCGATGTCGGAATAGGTACTCCGGTGGCCATGCTGGGATATGCACACGGTAGGAGAAAAGGCATGTTCAAGAGGTCCGACAGCCTCGTCGAATTGCAGAGAGCAGAGTAATTCGGCTAAGCCAGGACGCCAGCGTTGTGTTTGACGAAGCGACTTGCGCTCTCGCGACGGGTAGCCCAGCCCTTGATGGCGACCAGCACGACGGTCCATGCCATGAGGAGCGCTACCAGGCCCATGGTCACGGTGAAGGTGAACATGGCGTCGAGGTTGTACGACTCGAGCGCGGCGATCGTGTCCTTGTTGCTCACCATGAACGTGATGCCTCCGGCGATGAGGCAGAAAGAAGTGATGACCTCGGTTGGCGGTCGCGACGGGAGGTACGAGGTCGGCGCCGAGATGTACATGGTGATGTAGGTGAGGGTGCGAGCGAGCGCGAAGCCCATGAACAGGCTACCCCACTGTGTGTGGATCATTGTGGAGAGCATGGATGCTTGGTGGTGGGAGCTCATCATCTTTCCGAGCAGCAGGATGACGAGGCCTGGCATGGGGTTCATCGAGACGCGGTATTGGCGCGGTTGCTGCCATTTTTCGTCGTTGAATTCCGACGGCGGTTGCGCGGAGAGGACGGCATTGTTGAGTAGTTCGCGCACCTTTGTCGATTCAATAATCATGCCCAACTAGGAAGGAACGAACGGTTAGTGTATGGGCACCAAAGTCGGGCGTAATGGATCCACTCACCAAACCACCACCAAAGAACATGACCGAGATGGAAACATGCTCCAAATCCTGTGCCGTCCATTCATCGCCCCAAGCGGCAAGATGTTCCATGAAGACGTTGCTGCAGCCGTAGAGGAAAATGACGAAGGATTCGATGAACTCGGCCGAAGGTAGCGCCGCGCGCCGGCCTGCCACCTCCTTGGTCGGCTTCACGTTCCACGCCCACCCAAAGTCGGCAAACGCCCCCATCCATCGGCCCAGGGTGAGCAGTCCGTATGCGAGGAAGATGCCGCCCTTGACGTAGTGTGCGAGGACGTTGAAAACCGCGCCTCCGTCCTGATGGAAATCGTCAGCTTTCGTCCACTCCTCCATGCGGTTGGAGATACTCACGCCAATACCTCCGTACACCACGGTGCCGCTTGCAATGGCCACGAAGCCCTGGACGAGCATGGTGCGTTCGATGACGACGTAGAAAAATCGAAGACATTTCAATGGTTTCCCGACGGCGAAACGTCCGACGGTGCGCGAGAAGAACCTGTCGACGGCGGTGCCGTTCAAGAAGCCGCGCTTTTCAGCCTCGCCATCAAAATCGTTTTCCTCGTCCTGATCGTAACTTGGAGTCTGGCCGATGAAGTGCTGTTGCTCTGACTCCAAGCTTGGCGACCTGGAGTGGCCGTTGAGGGACGTCGAGTTTCGCTCGGTGCCCTGGCCCGAGTCGTTTGACCATCGGTAGGCAGCGGGAAGTTGCGCATCCCGCACGCGCTGGTACCTGGCCATGTTGGCCGCATTTAGCTGGTCACCCGTCTGCTCTTCCATGGAAGCCTCCTCGGTGCGTCCGGTGTAGACCTGGACCAGCGCCATGAAGACCCACGCGGAAGCGATCCAGGTTATGATCCATCCGGTGTTGCTGTGCGCGTTGTTCTCGTACAGTTCCGGGGTTTTGTGGTTGTAGACGAGGCCGACGAGCAGCGCGAAGGCGTTGATGATGAGGAAACCAAATTGAGACCCAAGAGCTAGTCGCGAGCGAGCAATGCTCAGCATCACACCTAGGAGATTTAGCGTGCTTGGAAGAAAGGTTTGCCTTCTGGGTCTTGCTCACCAACTGGCAGTACTACAACCCAAGCGAGGATTTCCAGTCCGATGTGCCAGTACATCAACGTGGCATGCTCCGAGAGCCTCCAGTAGCTTTGCGGCGCGCCGTCGTCCTCTACCGGCTGCGCGCCGGGCATGTCCATACCCAGATCCAAGGGCGCATCATCGTGGTCGGCTCCATGAGCGGCTGCCAGCGGAAGAGCTCCCAGCAAAAGCGCCGCGGTTGCTATAGTGAGCACTTGCACCCTCGACATGTGCGGTGGTGTGGTTGCAATCTCCACGTGTACGGGACGGAAGGCTGAAGCTGCAGGTAGCGGCAGAGAGAAGCTGCAAAGCAGGCGCAAAGCAAAGACGTGGATTGGGGTTTCTTGAAAGGCTTCAAAGCTCTTTATCGGCGATAATACCGGGCGCGTCAAGAGCTCAACTCAAAGGGTGCGGGACAGACAGCAAGGCCAAATAAAGAGCTATCAGCTATATCCCGGGCCACAAAGTCAGGCGAGACATGCTTGGGATATATACATGCCCGGATGGTCCGGAGACGACATGGCACAGGCAGCGATATCATGAGAGGCTTTTGTAAGCACCGACAGCTGTGCTGTTTCGATCCGCGACTTCTAGCTATGCCTGCGACAACTTTTGCAGCAGCCCCTAGCCGCTTTGGGACTTGGCGTGGCTGGTGACCCTCCCCTCCATCGGTCTGACTGCACTAGGCTACCCACAATTATCGCGATACCCTCCAGAGGCGCCATCCGGCAGTCCTCCTGGTCGCCAGTTGGGATCCCGGTCACCGCCGTTCCGCCGTGCCTCTCTCCTGCTTGTGGCATTGTGGCCCACACCGACAAAGAGGCATGTGGGTGGGGTGGCAATTCTCGGAGGCGTGGCATGCATCCTCGGCCCCGGGCAGCCAGCTCACCGATGGTGGTGTTTCTGAGCCGAGCGAGCCTCGAATCGCATCGCATCGCACCGCACCGTAGCTTCAACGAAAAGACTGCATGCATGCCTTCAATTTACGACTGACTGCATGGCGTCGACGTCCTCGGAGACGTTGTGGTTGACAAAGTCCGCTGTCGCCGCGATATCTCCAGCCCCCCTCCATCATCATCATCATCTCATGTCATCAGCGATCGATGTCACGCTCCCGTCAAAAAAGTGACACTCAAGCTTTTGTGGCGGCTTGGCAGATGCAGCACCTTGGCGGACTGTTCAACGTGCGGAGCACCTGGCCCGGCCCCCTCGCAAACCGACAGGGCGCTTCAGCATCCGCCTCTTCCGGGCGCTTCCGGATGATGTCCGTATGTATGTGCTGTGTAACTACTATCTACCTACCACTATGTATGCAGAAGAGTCGAAATCCAATCATCTCGGTTGCAACAAGTCGAGATCAAAGTGCGACCTCCGCCGCCGTGTTGACATGTTGCATGCACAGGATTCCCCAGAATGATACCATGTATAAAAGAAGGCCAAGATTGAACAGTTTCTTTCTTTCCTCCATCCATCCTACCGCTTTTGATGGATGGATGGATGGATGGATACTTGGAAATGTGCTTCGCGTTCCGACGTCGCCTGTGACTCATCGGCAACACATCTACAACGCGGAGTCATGTCGGTGCTTGCTTGCTTGCTTGCTTGCTGATGAATACCCTTGCCTTGCCTTGCCTCGCCTCGCCTCGCCTAGCACGAACGCGTTAGCGCCGCAGCCTCTTGCTGCTTTTTCCGACGTCCCTTGACTCCGTCCATGGCGTTCGTAGTCGTTATTTTTTTTTATCCATGGAGGGAGGGAGGGAGGGAGGGAGGGAGGACAGGCAAGCAAGCAGGCAAGCAAGCAAGCAAGCAAGCAAGCAGGACGAACGAACGAACGAACGACTCCACCGAAATGAAATAAAACGAAATGCGATTCGGGGACTGAGTGCGTGCACTATCTAGTGCACTTCTCGTTCGTTCCTTCGTTGTAGTACTAATTTTCTTGTTTCCCTGATCCGGTAAAAGCTTCAGGTGGGTGGTGGTGTTGGTCGCGGGTTATCCGGCTGCGATATTGTACCACGTGCCGAATTTGCCGATTGAGTACCTGCCTGCCTGCGGTCGTAACCCAGTCGACGGCCGGATACGATCATGTCGATTTGGTAATTTCTATTCTGCGTTGGCGTCTACGCTCGCTCACTCTATACGGTCGACGCGAGTCCTGGTGGATTTACCTCTATGCTATTGTGGGGTACAAGCTCAATCGTACAATATATACATATATGTATATATACATGGCATTCCTGTTTGCGGTCTTTTGTCCGGTCAGGATCGATGGGTGCCGTGATGCAAGCAAGACACATTTCATCCGACCAAGCCCTCAAAAAGCACATCCCTCCTCCTCCTCACCTCGTCCAGCTCAACCTCCAACCTCGCCACCTCCTTCCTCGCCGCCTCCCTCTCGGCCGGCAACCCCCCGAACCGATCCACCTCCCTCTCCAGCCCCTCGACCCTCTCCCTCAACGCATCCAAACTCGCCTGCTGCTCCAACATATCCGCAATCGCCTCGGCAGAACTCAGGTTCTTCGAAGCCGGCGTCGCCGTGCTGCCGGTCCTCTGCGAAGCCTGCAAGGATGCTAGCTTGTCTTCGTATTCGCGGATCTTGGTGCGGAGGTGTTTGGTTTGTCGCACCTGCTCGGTCGTCTGGCGCTGGAGGGATGGCGGGGTGGAGAAGGAGGGGTTGGATTGCAGGGCGGCGAGTTGTGTGCGGAGGAGGGTTTGCTGGTGGCGGAGGTAGGATTGCAGGGCTTGCATGTGCGAGAGGTTGTTGGTGAGGGTTTGCAAGGTGGATGTGTGGGAGATGAGGGCGTGGGCAAGACTTTCGGGGTTTGCGGTGGGTGTGTTCAACACCACGGCGGCGGAGGCGAGGGCGTGGAGGCTTTCCAGGCCTTCATCGCTCAGGTTGGATTTCAGCGTCTCGAGCACCTCGCCGTCGTTCTTGTTCCTCGCCTTCTGTCCTCTTGGGTTGGCGAAGGCTATCGAGGAGGCTGTGGGGGAAGAACGTACCTCCCTCTCGTCCATTTCTTTCGCTGCCTCCCTCTTCACCCGCTCGCCCACCATCCTTGCTTCGTCTCCCCTCTCGTTCGCACTCGCCAGCTCGCGCAGCACTTTCAGCGTCTCTTCATTGCGTTCAAACGTCGGCACCGTCCGTCCAGAGTACTTGTACGAGAGCCACGAGTCGATCTGTGCCCAGTCGGCCGCCTGGGCGCGCTGCTGCCGTGCTTTGGAGGGCGAGAAGAGATCTTGGGGCGTGAGATTATCCATTTCGGCGGGAATTGTGGCCGACGCCGAATGTTTGTTGATGCGGAAAAGGAGCGGAAAAGGAGCGGAATGGACCTTGATGGTGGGGGCTGGTCCGTGCGCAAGCTACCCCGGACTGTCAGCCTTACTATGTGCGTATGCCGGTCGAAACAGGAGAGGCTGGAGTCACGTGGACTTCCCGGCCTCGATCAACCAAGCAGATGGGTTGAAGGTGGGTCTCGACGGATGAAGATCGGTGGCAAAGACGTGACTTTTGGACCACCCGGGCGCTTGGGTACGTTGGAGGGGATGCGTGCTGTCTGCCTACATATCCTGCCCTCTACCTTGCCTGCATCTCGTCTTCGTCTTCGTGATCAACTCCGAGGCATCCAGACGTCACGTATCACACTAGCATAAACCAACCGCAAAGCCGTCCAGAGTACCTCCCCCTCTGGCTCCTCGTAGTAGCCGCCCTCACACTGCCACTCACAAGCACTCTCTCCCGCGCCCTCCGCGGCTCTGGTCTCCGCACTCGAAGCTTCGGCATGGCGTGGCGGAGTTCAGGCGCCACCAACGAAGCACTCGTCGCAAACTTGAAGCGCAATGGCCTCATAGAATCCGAGCGCGTGAAAGAGGCCATGATCAAGGTACCTCGCCACCTTGGCCTATGTAGTCTGACCCCAGCCTGACCCCAGCGCACGCAGGTCGACCGCGCCCACTACGCCCCGAGAGCGCCCTACGACGACCACCCGCAACCCATCGGCCACCACGCCACCATCTCCGCGCCACACATGCACGCCAACGCCTGCGAAACCCTTCTACCCTACCTGGCGCCCGGCTCCCGCGTCCTCGACATCGGCTCCGGGTCCGGCTACCTCACCGCCGTCCTGGCCAACCTCGTCGGCCCCAGCGGCAGCGTCACGGGAATCGACCACATCCAGCCCCTCGTCGCCCTGGCGTCGGGCAACGTGGGCAAGTCGGAAGAGGGCAGGAGGATGCTCGAGTCGGGCCTGGTCAAGTTTGTCCAGGGCGATGGGAGAAAAGGGTACGAGGAGGGCGCGCCGTACGATGCGATACACGTGGGCGCCGCGGCGGCAGAACACCACGCGGCGCTGGAAGGGCAGTTGAAAGCCCCCGGGAGGATGTTTGTCCCCGTGAAGGAAGGCTGGGCGCAGCACATCTATGTCGTGGACAAGGACGAAAAGGGCGTGGTGGTGAAGAAGAAGCTGTACGGAGTGCAGTACGTGCCGTTGACGGATGCGCCGCCGCCCGAGTGATTTGATGTATCTACCCCCCCCCCCATCTGCCGTTCAGCCAGTGCAAAGTGATGAACGTACATTATTACATACATGGGCTGAACAGTTGCCCCATAATTATCTTGTGCAAATACTGCATGGCCTCTGCAAATCCCTCGGATTGCGCAACATGGCACGGCGTGAACGGTTGGGGGCCAGCCCAAAAAGATAGGCGGTGGTGCTACCGCCATCTGGTTGCAGAGTAGTGCGACGGTTGCACGCGTGCTTGGAGAGAGCATAGCGCGCATGCACGTCGCCCAAAGGGGAAGCATGTGAAACGTCGATTGAACGAGCAAGTCCCTTTTCGACCACGCAATCGTGCATGGTAGATGGATACAGCCATCACGGCAGCGCGATGGAGGAGAGAGAGAGGGGATTGTGCGGGACCCCGAGCAGATGACGGAATTCAATGAATCGCGAGTCCGCACGTGGCGCCTCTCACGGTAGGACGCTGAGATTGCGATGGGGTGTTGAACGAGCCGTATACGGCCGGTAGGGATGACACGCTTGGATGCGTTGCAGGGATTTACAGAGTTTTTTGGGGACAGGACGAGCCATCCTGCTGTCTGTTTCTCAGGCTGACACTGCCGGATGGACGGGCTTTGGGTAGACAGGTAATAATAGTCCTTCCACCTGAGGCATTCATTCTCCTCTCCCTCCGGCTCTTCTTCCTCTTCTTCTTCGTCGTCTTCTTCTTCTCTTCCTCATCCTCGTCCTCGTCGTCGTCGTCGTCTTCTGCTTCTGCTTCTGTTTCGATTCTTCGGTGACCGGCTGATACACGACTCTCGTTCTCTCTCTCTCTCTCTCTTCTCTACACATATACCTACACTCCTTTTGCTGCCGCCCGAAGCCGCGCAAGTCGGCCAATCGCTTTGGGGGTTTTTGTTCCGCCGTGTTTTCGGGTCGGGGATTTGTTGCGCTATTATCAACGGTTGCGGGCTCCGGGGGATAGTCATTGGGTCGACGCGGAGTCAGCCAGCTTGGCCTTCGGGATTTGCATCTGTGGGGAGCGAAATTCTGGACTTGGTATTCACGGCGAGGGACAGACGGACGCTCTGCTAGCTGCACGGGAGACCGCATACGACGCAACTCAACTGCCACTGCGATCGAGGGCTGGCCAAGGTTGTCATGGATCCGAACAACAGGATAACCATCACCGTCTGCGGAGACGGAGGATGCGGCAAGAGCTCCATCACACTTCGGTTGGTGAGGAGTGAATGGACACATGAGTAAGTGGGGAGTCGGAAGCTACACCACCGCGCATGGAGATGCATGCTGACGGTCGCCAGATATGATCCTACCATAGGTACGTCCTCACGATTGCGATGATGAGACGCGCGGCCGCAGATGCCCCTCATACGCCTGCCACCCACCCACCCACCCACCGCAACATCTCCAAACCCCCCCTTCTGATACCTGATAGCTAACCCCCCCATCAGAAGACTCGTACTCAGTCACCCGAACCGTAGATGGCACATCCTACTTCCTCCAGCTCACCGACACGGCCGGCCAGGAGGAATACCGCAGCCTCTGGGCCTCGTCGAACCTCCGCTCCGACGCCTTCCTCCTCGTCTACGACATCACGAACCCGCACTCCCTCGACGGCCTCGAATACTTCACCGAAATGATCGACATGGAGACGGACAACCGCATAGACAAGGGCGAGGTGGAGCCCATCAAGATCGTCGCGGGCAACAAGTGCGATCTGAGCAGTCAGCGGGTGATCAAGAGCCAGCAGGGCCTCGAGTGGGCGAGGAAGAGGGGCTGTGGGTTCATGGAGACGAGCGCGAGGGAGATGGTCAATATCGAGGAGACGTTTGCGCGTGAGTACCCGGCCATGACGTGGGTGGGGAGGAGTGAGACATGCTGATGTTTGCATAGTGCTTGTACGCCGTGTGGTGGAAGCCCGAAGGAGAAATGCTTCCGGGGGCGGTGGTACTATCGCCGCCACCATTACTGCTTCTGCTTCGACCGAGGCACCCCAAACCCCCCGAACCGCCGCTCTACCGTCGGTTGACGAGAAGGGGAACCCTTCCTCCAGCCCAAAAGATGAGGCTACCCGCACACAATCGGAGAGCTTCTGGAAGAGGCTGCGGTGCTGGTAGGTGGTGTTCGTGTCGGCAGAACTTAGGCTTCGTCAACCGACAGACACAGCCGGTTGGCGCGAAAGAACATGTGGGGAATGGAAACGGCCGTCTAGAGTTGAGCTGGGGGGGTAACATGAGCATATACTGGATGTCGATTGAGGTTTTTGTTTTACGTGGAGCGCTTTGTTTGCCTTTGGGGGGATACCCACCTTTGCTTCGGATACCCTCTCTTGGGTTCTACGAGCACTCTAGAACCTTCCTTTTTCTTTTTCAAATTTCGTTGCGTCTTTTGTACAATGTAGCATGGCTCGAAAAGGCTGTTGTGTTTTTTTGGACCTGCTTCCTTCCGCCCTTCTACTAGTACCTAATGTAGACTTTTACCTTGCACCACGCGCTCGTGAGGCATTCCTTCGATCGAGAATTTCCATGGTAGAGTCTTTGTCGGGAGTTTGGTCGGGAGTAGATATATGTCATGTGCAGGTACGCATCTGCTGGCGACGTGCGGCGTCTGATAGATAACGGGTTCCTGCATGGATTGTTTTCCGAAAGTCGGCATCAGTAGCGCGGCTTGGCGCCAGCACGTCAACCACAGAATTCCGCACCGTACCCAAACGTGCCAAAGTCGGGAAATGTGCAATTGACAGCTCGTCGCCCTCGATTCCATCCCGCTCCAGACCTTGTGCGGCCCCCCGTTGCGTTTGTGGTTCGGCGACGAAAAGTTCCGGTTGTTCCCGGCCGGTGTGTCTCCGCTATCGGGCGTGTGCGGCGGACGATAAGAGAAGGAAGGTACGAAGGTACGAAGGCAGGAAGGAAGGAAGGGAAGAGGCGGCTTTGGGGTTCGAGAGAGGAAGTGTGAGCGGCAGAATGGGCGTCGAGGCTGGTTTGGAGCTCCCGGAGCATGGGTTGAAGAGGACGTTGAAGGATTTGTTCTCTGGAGCTGTGGGCGGTGTTGCGCAGGTGCTGCTTGGTATGTGATGGATGTGGATTTCTTTCACGCTCACTCTTTGGGATATACGCCAGGCGGTCAGATGATGCATGGAAGAGCAACGGCTGACGGTAACCAGGACAGCCATTTGATATCGTCAAGGTCAGGCTGCAGACGACACAGCAGTACACTGGAGCTTTGGATGCGGCCACCAAAATCTACAGGATCGAGGGCCCGTTGGCCTTTTACAAGGGTACCCTTACTCCACTGATAGGTATCGGAGCTTGCGTCTCTGTCCAGTTTGGTGGATTTCACTACGCTCGCCGAGCATTTGAAGCGCAGAACACCCTCAAGAAGGGAACCCACGAGCTCACCTATGCACAATACTACGCGTCGGGTGCGTTTGCGGGCATCACCAACACAGTCCTATCGAGCCCGATTGAGCACATCCGTATCCGGCTGCAGACCCAACCACATGGGGCAGGCCGACTCTACAATGGCCCCATCGACTGCGTCAGGAAGCTCTCGGCACACGAGGGGCTGCTTCGTGGACCATACCGCGGCACGGCGGTCACGTTCCTCCGAGAAGCGCAAGCCTACGGTGTCTGGTTCACGGCTTTTGAATACATGATGAACCAGGACGCCGAACGCAACAACATCAAGCGCGCCGAGATCAGCACTCTCAAGGTCGCCTTTTACGGAGGTCTGGCCGGGGAAGCGCTTTGGCTCAGCAGTTATCCCTTCGATGTTGTGAAGAGCAAGATGCAGAGCGACGGCTTTGGTGCGGACCAAAAGTACAAGAGCATGCGCGATTGCTTTGCGAAGACGTGGAGAACAGAAGGCATGGGCGGGTTTTGGAGAGGTATTGGACCCACACTACTCAGGGCCATGCCCGTTAGTGCGGGGACGTTCGCGACGTAAGTTATGATGCTGCCACGCTGTGTTGCGACGATCAAAACTTACCAATCATTCCAGGGTTGAACTTACCATGCGTCTCCTCAACTAGTGAGATGGAAGTATGGATCAGGGATGCATCGGAACGATAAGGTTTCGATACGATGATACACGGGAATCGCGCGAGCTAGGGATATACTATGTACTCACGAGCTGATGGGGGGGGGCGGGGGGGGCATTTTTGTATACGAAACGGAGAAAGGGCTGACATCGACGGTAGACGCATATCAGACGGACAACGCATCCTCGCAGAATCCAGGACGGCGCTCTCAACGGAGTCCGACCATGTCATATATTCTCGCGCTTTATCTTTTTTCCTCGGCCTATGGCCTGCGGTATAAAGTCGCACAAGCGGACCTATCGGACGCCGTCTCGCGCTTCAATCCCGTGGCCCCCTGGCACCATACCCGCAGGGGTGCCACATGCATGCAAGTGAATCCTCGTCACTCCACATGTCACCAGTCGTCGTGAACTACGTACGTACTTAAGCACGATGCGTTTTGTAACGTCTCCGCCCAATGACCTGCCCTCTTCTCTTCTCCGCGAGTCCGTGTCAGCATTGCGCATTTTCGGTATCGAGTTCGACCACCTCGGCCTCCACACTACCTCTGTATGATGGTCGAAGAACTGGCGGTCCTCTCAGCAGCTTAAGGGGGAGCTAGGGGCACAGAACACCCTCGAGCCTGACTCTCCGATTGCATCGCAATATTGGTCACGGCCCATCACATCTGTGCACGTTCCCGACAGCCAACACCCAGGGCCCCGAGCCGTTCCAGATAGGTTCAGCCGAGCTTGCCAAGCGGCTCAACGTGCTTAGACCCCTGTGAGATGGCGGGCTCCCGGGCCACAGTGGGCCACGAGTCGTACCCAGCTTCCCCGAAACCTAGTCCCAACGAACGCACTGGGAGCCGGAGCGGGTCATTGAGCGAGGCATGCCGTCTTTAAGAGAGGCGCTGCCGCTGCGCCACGTGTGGTGTGGTACTGGACGCTTCCAAAAACTTTTTTCCACCGCATCGTTCACGTTCAGCAGTGGTAATAGCATAGCGGATGTGAACCGGAAAGAAGAAAGAACCGAGCAGGAGGAATGGACACACACAACCACCCCTCGACCACAATGAGCAGTACCACACAAGAAGGCACAGGCTTGCGAAAAGCGTTGCGGCGGTTGAGAGACCGATGGCGCGTTTCCTCAACCCCTAGCCCGCGGGGCTCAGTCTTGAGCGTCCCCAACACACGACCCCCAACCGACAACTCTTCGAAAGCGCCCTCAGCAACACAGACACTGACATCGCTCCGTCTCTCCCCACTCCCAGGCTCCACATACCCTCCCGTAAACGCCCTGTTCACGCCTACAACCTCCACCTTCATCCATTCCCCGGCGGACCCGCGGAATCGCCATGCGGCGTCCAATACGAGCAGTCCGTCCGGTACGCTGAAGAAACTACCTCCGATTTCAAGACGCAACACGGCACCTGCAGACTACCTCGACAGCATCGCAGGCGCGCAATTCCCAACCCACACCACCAACCCTACCAACGAAGAAGAGCTCCCAATGGGCATGGTGACGACCATCGTCGCAGCCGGCAACGACCAACTCCGCAAAAAACGCTCCTCCCGCTTCAGACTCTCCATCTCGAAACGCGCCGCCGCCCCGGCCTCGGGCCTGACGTCTGGCGCCTCGACCCCCATCCTGTACGAGCGGAGCAGCAGTCGCGCGACGCAGAGACCTGAGGCAGAGAGGAGTAGTCGCGCGACGCAGATGGGAGAGGGGGGCGAGGAGAGGGGCGGAGAGGGATCGAGGGGGGGGGTGAGGAAGAGGGCGGATACGAAGGTTGGGGATCCTGAAACTGTGATTGAGGAGGGTGTTTCGAAAGAGAAAGAGAGGGAGGTTGAAAAGGAGAAGGGTAAAGAGGTTGTAAAGGAGAAGGGTAAAGATGTTGAAAAGGAGAAGGAGAAAGAGGTGGGGGTGGAGAGTCGTACCGGTGATGATGGGGACCGGGACATCGTCGGTGATGATGACGGGAGGGAGCGTGATGAAAAAGACTCCGGGAAAGTGGAGTCGCATGGCTTGACTTCTCCACGGCATGCGGATGAAGACCTACATCACATCGCACCGAGATCGACTCGCGCCGTAGCGTCGAAAAACAGCATTCGTGTGGTGGAAGTCGAGGCGTGACTGAAGGTGCACACGATATCGATATATACGGGGGAGCTGGCGGTGACGGCGTTGTTTCTCCTTCTACTCTGGTGTGGGCTGTAGGGCAGTATCACTTGCGGTTTTGTTTTTTCTTTTGTTGGCGTGTGTTGAGTCGATGCTTCCTTTCCTCTATCTAACTGGTATCCATCTGGCCATCTGTCTGTCTTTCCATCCATTCATCCATCCATTTATACATATACACGTCCATCTATCTATCTAGATATCTATCCAGCACGGCGCTGGCGGTGGAAAATTGCAGTTTGGCGGCGTCGGTATCATCTAGGTACCCTTTTTACTTTTACTTTTACTTTTACCTTTACTTTAGTTTGAAGCTTCGGCTTTGGCTATTGTATACCTCCTAGACAGGAAAACATTTCTTTTCTTTCGGCTCTATCTTTTTTTTGGCAGCGGCGATGGATTGGATCGGGTTGGATTGGATGTTTATGCGCGTAGATTTCCGTAGGTATATATTTATATTCGTGTCAGAGACGAGAGGGTAGGGATTCAAGATTCGAGATTGGAGATTAGATGCTGGGTTCTCTGGTGCATGTGACGCGGTACCATCTAGTCCTTTGCGGTGAGTTGAGGTGGGGTAGTAGGTGGGTATGTATATAGATACTTGAGCACAACAACAACAACAACAACAACAAAGCTGTGTGTTGATCCACCCAGATTGTATAGAATGCTTTCTACGCCAAGTCGTGTCCCCTTACTCGCTGACGCTTTGCACTTTTCCGAGCACGTTCACGCCGTTGGAGTGGCGGTGATTTGGTAACTGGTGTACCTACGTACCGGTACAGGTGGTATTTTATTTGGGAGGAGAGTACCGATTTCTTCCTGATTATGTACGACCAGTTTCAGCTGCGCCGGTGAGGGGGCATCGCGGGGGAACCATGTAAAGCGTGTGCGGGAACTGCACCGAATTGGAGACATTCCAATTATCGAGGGGAGGGAACTATCCATGTGCGCGAGTGACGCTAGGTCCGAAAAGGGCCTGGATTGGGCGGGGAATGGATGATCGGGGAGAGAGGCGTGGCTCATATGGAACCATTTTATTATTGTGGTAGGTATACCCAACGTGCATTCTCCCGGGGATCCATTATTCCAATCGAGGCCGCATGGTGGTGTGGAGGTATGTACCAGGCATGCATAGACGCATCCGATAGATGCTTTGAATCGCTAACTTGCAGGCCTTTCGGGGTGGGGATGTGCTGTGCCGTGAGAGTATCTCCGTTCACCTTGAGGTTCTCATCGGATGTCACTGGTGGTTGGTGGCGGCGCTAGCGATGCTGAAATGAGCCGGTGTTCAATGTATGTTGTGTTGTATGTGGGTGAGATTGAGGATTACGTGATGAATCGGTGGCGCGAGATGGATGTCTTGGGCCCGGATGGGGAAAGGGTAGGCGATGTGGCTGAGTGCTTCGGGCGGTGCTGTTAGGTGCTCTATGTGTACCGGGGCTTGGGGATGGATGGAATAATGGGCCTCGTTTTGATGGTGCGTTTACACGTTATCGGATCGTATCTCTACCTATCCGCTGGTAGCTAGCCATCTATTGTACCATCCGAACACAATGTTATATGTATATACGCACGCGGATCGACTCCACCCTCGCCAAATAGAATACCAATTCTCCCTACATCCATCCTTTCTTCATCTAGCGCAAACCTAAACCCCGCCTAGTCCAGGCCTCAGCTACTACTTAGCAGGATCATTGCCCACATATACAGTCAGACTCCACAGCCTCGACCTCCTCTGCAAGGCAGACGTTCCCGCGCCATGGGTAGTGTTTCTATCTTGAACAAATGCCGATTTTGGCGGCCGTATCGGCCGTGGGTTGGTCGGTCGGCATGCCAATGCCGACCGAATGTGGCTTGGAGAGCGTCATTGAAGGCTGGGTGGACCAACGCGCTATCCTACATATCACCGACGCGGGGAAGGGTATAAAAAAGCGGAGAAGCGCCCGGGGTGTCACAGGTACAACATACAACTTTGCATTGATATTGCGTCTCGTTGTATACTTGGTAAATAAGTTGATTAGAGTTGCTATATACCTCGGATAGAATGGTTGGCTTCAAGACTTTCACCCTCTTTGCTCTGTCGCATGTTGCGACTGCCACTCTGGCACCGAATTTCCCCATCACCGGCGGTGGACCCGATCTCAACCTCACATTCGGCACGAACAATGTCTCGCCTCCAGGAAAGCTGATTCCCCGCCCCGGTACGTACCCAAACTTCCCTCCCACACCATTCCCTCCACTGACCATCCCCAGACACCATAAACGCGCCCGACATCACCACCCCCGTCTGGAGCAGCAGCACCAACCGCAGCGTCGTCCTCATCGTCGACATCGACGTCCCCTACAACAACACCCGCATCCAACTCCTCCACTACCTCGCCTCCAACGTGGCCCTCGCCCGCGACAACCGCACCCTCATCCTCCCCGCCAACTCCTCGGCCGAAACCCCATACCTCCGGCCCAACCCGCCCGTCGGCGACACCGCACACGCCTACACGGTGCTCCTCTTCGCGCAGCCCGCCAACTTCAGCATCCCCGCCGCATTCACCCAGATCCTGACAAGCCGTGCGCCCTTCAACACGAGCGCCTTTGTCGCCGCCGCTCGCTTGGGAAGTCCGCTCGCCGCCAACTATTTTAGAGTGCAGAATACGAGCGGCACGGCGACGACTACGTTTCCGCCGCCGGCTAGCACGCCGACCAGCACCAACTCGTCGACAGTCAGGCCGTCGCAGTTCCCCGGCGCCGCGGCTGCGGTGGGTGGTGACGTGGGGTGGATGATGATGGGTGCTGGTGCCATGGCGCTGGCTGGCATGGTGGGGTTCGCGTTGTAAGGTTGCCGTGTGAGGTTTGCGTGTGCTTTTTTTTCCTTTTGAAATATACGATGGCGTAGGTCGGCAAGGTAGTTATGGATGCTTGCTTGGGAAATTGCATGTACATGAGTGGCTTTATGATATACACAGTTACGCAAAATCATGCAATTGAGAAAGACGTTATTCTCTCGAAAAGATCCTAGGTCCTTATAGGTAGCTTACCAGCAATTATGCAGACAGCTCTATTATATTCGCAGCTCAGGTATAGGCTTACCTCTGCGCTCTTTTAGTAGTCTATTAGCTATATCTTGTACATTTGGCTTCAAGGGTAGTATGCCGCGTAAAGACTTGTTAAGTATATGCTATACAATTACCTTCTCTTCTAACTTTATTAGGCGCTTCAAGTTCGGCTCGTAGTCACGTTAATAGTATATTCGGTTAAGTTAACGCTGTATCAGGACGTTGTAGATCTTTTAGCGCGTCAGAAGCTTTAAACTTGCTTAGATCTAATGTTAAAGATGGCTATCTATACGTCGCCTTCAGCATAGGGTTTCTAGGCTTAGTGTTATTGAGACATTGCGTGTTGTTGCTACGCAGGCGGTCTGGTTGGGTTTGTGCAACGCTCGGTGGGGCGCTAACGTCTCCCAGAGTATTACCTATTTGTGTAGGTACAAAAATCGGGCTTTTTCTCTATCCTTGCTGTAACACCACTCCTTCATGCAACCAAGTTTGCAAGCATCATACCACAGCAAGACTAAAAATTAAGCGTCTTGAATCAACGCGGGTATGTCGCGACCAAGCCAAGATGGGCTAGAGTGGAAAGAGAACCTCTTTGGCCTTGTACCGCAATGGACGCGAGAGCCAGCAATCGAGGCCATTGAAAACGTATGCCGCCAGCAACTAAACATCCCCCCTAAGGATCTCTGCACGCTCACCTTTCACGCATCCGGCACGTTTAATAAGCTCTACACCGTCAAGTGGACCGGAGAAACTCTTGTAATGCGCGTATCGCTGCCTGTCTACCCGCGCGACAAGACGCGCGGCGAGGTCTCTACCTTGCGGTGGGTATACAGGAACACCAAGGTCCCGGTCCTAAAGGTGATCGCCTTCGACGACAGCAACGATAATGAGATTGGCTTCGAGTGGATTTTGATGGAGTTCGTCAAAGGGACGCCCGCTTATACACAATGGCGGACTATGTCGATGGAGCAGAAGGTCGCGCTCACGAAGCAGATTGCGGAGTTTCAGGCGGACTTGTCAGGCTGTGGGCGGCTAGGCTCCACATTCAGGGCCATAGGAACGCTGCAGATTGAAGAAATTGGTCAGGGAGGCGACCCAAAGCAAGGCTCGAAAACCGTCCGTCCTGGCCAGCTTGTGTCACATGAATTCTTCATGGGCGATCATCTCCATTACGACATTCCACGGGGCCCTTTCTGCTC
This sequence comes from Corynespora olivacea, assembly GCA_019202945.1. Lineage (NCBI taxonomy): Eukaryota > Fungi > Ascomycota > Dothideomycetes > Pleosporales > Corynesporascaceae > Corynespora > Corynespora olivacea. The sequence goes on from JAGQEM010000262.1 coordinate 33,027, forward strand.
CAGCCACGACTGGTTGAGTGCGCAGCTGAACATCATTCTACTTGAGCAGACGGCAAATTTGGAGAAAGCCGAGGATGAAGATGACCGGGAAGATGCAGAGGACTGTCTGTCCGTAGCACGAAAGCTTCTAAATCTCCTCCCTACAGTGTTCCCTCCTACTGAAGGAGTCGCCGAGCCAACAGGTATATACCATGACGACCTCCATCTGAACAACATTTTCGTGGACGAAAATGGCAGAATCATCGCCGTTCTCGACTGGGAATGTGTCTCAGCATTGCCTCTTTGGCTGGCAACCATGGTACCCAAGTTTCTTGAAGAGGAGCTTCGAGAAGAGGAACCGCAGCGGGACGGGTACGCGGACGAGTCGTCCGAAGACGCGGCTCAAGAGTGCGAAGGCCGAGACTCCTTGGATAACGAGGGGAAGAATCAGCTTTACTGGATTCACAGAATGGAATACGACGCGACGCAGCTGCAAAAGGTCTACAAGGCCAGACTGAAGGAACTGTGGCCGGAGTGGCCCCTCGAGGAAAGCCTTGCGAAGGTGGAATTCTTCCGAGCGGTCTCGCAGTGTGATGGAACGTGGGTGAAGAAGGCGGGCAGATGGGCTGATCGCACAGAAAAGGGTGAGGTTGTTCAATTTGTTGATGCGTAGCCGCAAATACAATATGCTACATATCAAGTCATACATTCCAGTGCAGAACTGTTGCAACTCCTTTGCCAGTTCAAGCTGGAAGGCGCTACTAATGAACACATGACTATACATTGCCTTGAACTTACGTTTTTATTTGCGTCTTACATATCGAGAGTAGATTCAGTATCGAATGGCGACGAAAGTAGCATAGTATGGCTGGCCGTGGGTATCTGTGCAAGGCTGATTAGCCTGCTGGGCGCAGCTCAACTTCCAACTCCTCCTAACAGCTGAAAACTTACATGGTGAGATGCCGAGTGGGATGCTGTAAGCAGTCTCTAGGAACTGGATTCCAGCTACCTATTCCAGATGCTATTTATAATCAAGATGAAGAAAAGAAGGGAAACGGAACGGCTATCCTGCGTTATTTAGGCTGGTGCACGGCTCTCATGCTCATGGGGGAGGAGTGAGGGACAGGAGGAAGCAACTAGGCCAACAGCCTAGTCGTGTGTTCTCGGGCTCAGTCCTTTACATATGCGAGGCTGGCAGCTAATGACAGTGGCGCTTACAGGGCGCTTACGGCGATGGCGGCTCCTCAGAATTTCGAATATGTGTATAAGTGTCACGTACCTACTACTTAGTCACCACCACCGATTTCTCACTGCTGCCTGTTTCCGGTGCCCGGACCCTAGACACTCCGAGGCACACACACATAGATACGCTCCCCCTCTCCGTAGCATGAATACTACACAGTCCTCATGAGTTAGATAGCTCCTCCGTGATAATAAGAGAGCACCCACTTCCCCATAAGCTACACATCAGTACACACGAACATACCATTACTCTTTCTTTTGATTCTAATCACTCTACCATCCATTTCTCCATCTCTCCACCATGGGCAGCAAACCAAAAGACGAACTCAAAGCTTTCATTGAGCGCATTCCCGACAGTAAATTAGAAGGACTTTCAACTTCAGGAAAGACTCTCTAGACAAACAAAAATTTCACTGGATATGCAAGGCGTAAGTTCTCCTCATTGCGCCTTAGTTTCCTGTCGCAATGTGTCCCAGACATCATAACTAACTACTCTCCTGATCTTTTAGATGACCAGTTCGCGCCCTCCAAAATACAATCTTCAAATCCAAGTCAACAAAGGCACAAGAATCACGACTTTGCAAAAGGTTTCCCCTAAAAACTGTTGCGGGCCCGGTTTTAGTATCCTCGGACAAGCCTTTATCTGCGTCTCAGATTAGGAAGGCATTCTTAGACAAATTATTGATTTAAGGAAAGAAAGGATGGACAATGTAAGAGAAGGGTCATACATTCCTAGTCTGCCTACGACCACTTGGAAGGGGATTGAGGACCGACGGGCCTTCTACTTTTTGTACTGAGCAGCAATCACAAGATTTGCCTTCACCACACCGGTGCTCGGCACGTCCATCATGCCCTATGGGAGGCTTTTGTAGCAGGAAGGCTTAGCCAACTCTATATCTCTATATGAGGTAAATCAATACCAACCAACCAACCAATCTGCCTACGACCATCCCCTGCATATAGGGTCTTCCTTTTCGACAGACATTGTACACCCGATTTTATTTTTCGTCATCTCTCTACACAGCAAAACACTACTCTTCATAGCTTCTTACTTCCTTACACAATGCAATCCTTTATATATCCCAACCTACAGTTGCATAACAAAAGTCTGTTCCACGTATAGGTTATGCCAGTAGATAGACCAGCGGGATTTAGCTTAGTTAAGCGGAAAGATAATTTGTTGAGATAGCTGCTGCAGACGTCCGAGAATGGCGGGCTGCAATGCAGTGAAGAAGAATTCATGTATGTATCTAGGTGCATACGAAGATAGATGTGGATTTAGTTCCTCGGGGCCAAAGTAAGCATAACATCACGTGATCTGCTGCTGGTTAGTAAGCAGCGCTGGCTCCTCACATTCAGCCACATTTTTACTCTCGGTCGTTGTAAAGAACATGGCCTATTTCAGCCCGACCGTCGTTGCGGCCGTTGCGGCCGTCGCCGTAGGCGCTATTACCCTCTTCGTCGCCAAAATGATGGCCAATCGACAGTTCATGGGTAAGCTTGCAGCAGCGGGGATGGTGAGTTGAGGCTCTGGAGTATGCAATGCAATCATCCCATTGCTAATGAGTTCAAGCCGATGCCGAAACACCACCCAATTTTTGGCCATTTTATTGCCTTGAAAGAATGTATAGAAGCTCTGCCCCGGAATACGGTAATGCACACAGTAGTGCGGCGGATGGCGAAGCAGTATCCAAACGGCGCATTTTATTTCAATATGTGGCCATTTAACATTCCTCTCGTGGTGGTTACCGACCCATTCATGGCTTCTCAAGTCGAATCGGCCTTTCTGGACAAGCCTGCATCCATGTGTGCTACTCTCGAAATTATCAACGGCGGGCCTTCTCTGCTGACTATGCACGGAAACACGTGGAAGAAATGGAGAAGTCTCTTAAATCCTGGCTTTGCTCCAAGCTACATGACACGGTTAGCTCCCGCTTTAGCGGATGAAGTCATCGTCTTCTGTCATTTGCTTCAAGGTTGCGCCAGGCGGGGCGAGATGTTCCAGTTGGAAGAGTATACTTTGAGGCTCACATTTGATGTCATTGCGCGCATTACCCTATGAGTTTCTTACCATATAGGAGTCTTTGAGCGTGAAATCGCTGCTAACAATGTGTGTAGAGATGCGCGTCTCCACTATCAGACACAGGGAAGTGCCCTCGCAGATTGCCTCCGGAGACAAGTCTATTGGACCCCGTTTGGGACTATTTTCAACCCATTCCGCCGATACCTCAGTCCTCGTCCATTGGTTCAAAGATACAATAGCTATCGCATGAATCAATATCTCGACCATGAAATCGATCGGCGCTTTGAGGAATTGGCGCTTTTTCGTGCTTCGCCCCACAAATCGAGCTTGCCGTCTCGATCTATCATATCTCTGGCTATGGACAAGTACCTTGAAGATCTTGATGATAGAGGTGACTTATCGAAAGGAGCCTTCAAACATCTTTCAAAACCCCATCTTCGTATGTTTCTTTACGCTGGCCATGACACGACTAGTAGTACCTTATTGTACTGCTACTTCCTTCTCTCGCGTCACCAAACTGTCTTGTCCAAAGTCCGGGATGAGCATGAAAGACTGTTTGGTTTCAGCTTCTCTCCCGAGAATATCAAACAGGCCATCTCCGGCGATCCTGCGCTGTTGAACCAGATGACATATACCATGGCAGTTATCAAAGAGGTTCTGCGGATGTTCCCTCCGGCTGCAAGCCTACGAAATGGCTGATCGGACCTCATCCTCACAGACGAACAAGGCCGCCAATACCCTACTGAGGGATGTCATATCTGGGTTCTTAGCTTGGCCATGCACCGTAGTCCCAATGTGTTCGTGCAGCCTGAAGAGTCTATACCAGATCGCTGGTTAGTCGGTCCCGATCATCCTCTATACCCAAAGAAAGCATCATGGAGAGCATTCGAATGGGGTCCACGCAATTGCATTGGACAGTCGCTCGCCCAACTTGAACTCAAGGTTGCATTGGTTATGACGCTAAGGATGTTTGACATCACACCTGCATATGATGAATGGGATGAACTATATTCGAGAAAGGGCATCCAAACTGTCGATGGGAACAGGGTTTATCAAGCCGAGATGGGCGGCGGGGGAGCTCATCCCGTTGACGGGTTTCCCGTTCGTGTTACAATCCGAACCTAGAGGTAGATAAGCTTCGCAAACGATGGTTTTCCTTCAAGGATCTCTAATGTAATAAGGCAACTTTTTGCCTTCTTTTTGCCGCTGGGTTATCTCGCCGCGACTGGGTAAAATAATTGATCTTCAATCACTCCTACGGCTTGAGTCAAAACCAATAATTTTTTGACGCACATTTCGATCCCATACGAGCAGCCCTCCCCTGGAGCTGCAGAAATATCTCCCCATGTCGCTAACCCTCGGAAATATTCTTGATCACCTACTACCTAATCTGGTTTGTTGTTGAATGGGCTCTGATAATCACAGTCGATTATCACGGTATGCGCGCGCTCAGGGGTGACAAAGATGATTGATCAATTCCGTGTAAAGAGGATCTATCTACGCACGGGTGGGATGAAAGGATATACGCAACCTGAAACGGTTGCGCACGGTGCTCTAGTCATGTGAGAGTAGCCGTCACATGACCGTACAGACATCAGATGTTACCTCGTACGGGCAGTTACTGTAGATAACATACATGACTATGGACAGTTTTGACAGAAGTGAAATTCTAATCACACTCTAAGATAGGCTTCCAGTATCATGCTCAATGTTAAGCGGTATATTCATTTCCTCCCATATCTTAAATCTGGTATCACTTTCTGGTCGTATGGATACACTCTCCAATTGAGGGAGATTGAGCTCCCAATGTAAGAACATGCTGGCAAATGCAGCTTTCCCGTCATCTTTCCACCACTTATCGGGTAGACTGATAGCAGCATCATATGCGAAGGATATCCTGGTCATACTCGGTGGAAATTGAGATCCACATCTTGGGTGCTTTTGATCAATAAGAGACACCAGAGGCACTTTGAGCTCCCGAAGATAAGGCAAGGAACTTAAAGCCTGGAAATGGCCATCAATTCCCCAGTCTGCGTAGGTTTCTGTGTCGGTGCCGTCTACGCAAACAAACGTGACGCGTAGGGTAAGCGTCTGAAGTGTGCCCTTCACCAGTTGGAGCGCAGTTTCCAACTCAGCGATATTCACATATAAAACTCGCTCCTTTCGTCGATGGGATTGACCACCGTCTATCACGCCGTAAAGAACAAAGCTAAAGTGCTGCAGTTGAGTTGCAGCAGAGCATATGTTGCCGATAAGCTTAGGCTCCCAATGCTCCATCGTGAGAGCTAATGACGTGAGATTCGGAAGACTCATCGGGATCAACGGCTGCCAACTGAAGCCAACCGACTCGATGGCAAGCTCAAGACCACAGAATTGGGGTCGCCTAAGAAGCCCTAATGCTTCCTTGCTTGAGAACATAAGAGTACCAGGAATATAAAGGACCTCTAAACGATGAAGAAGAGGGTTTTTGGGATTGGACAAAGTCGTTTCGAATTCCTCTCTGATGAACTTTGGATCGAGACGTAGGCGCCGTATATTGGGTAGTAGAGAAATCAGAAGGCCCAAAAGTACCACATGGTTCCCTTCACTGATACCATTGAGCCAGTCGTCTTTGTTGAAAAATGGGAATTTCTGGACTGTTTCCTCGAATTTGACCATATCTGCAATAGACTGTGAGGCTATGAAGGCGCGAAAACAAACAACCAAGAGGAAAAAAGGGGTGTAGAAACACAGGTGTAGAATTAGACGCTGAGGAGGCTAAGAGTAATGGAGGCCTCCTCAAGGATAAGTACGAGGGCGGCTGCCAAGGCGCTATCCCGATAAGGATAGCGTGATCACGTGATGAGATCATGTGATCAGTATCTACAGCAAT
>JAGQEM010000263.1:0-38480 GCA_019202945.1 Corynespora olivacea
TAGCTATATACCTTAGAGGCGCCTTTAAAGGGATATTTCTGGTACATTATACACTCTTACTAGCTTACGCCTAGATAGCTGAGGGTTTAATTAAAAAGAGGTAACTATAAAGCCTATCCGGCCCTCTTTTAAGAGCTTTTAAGCGTGTAGTTAAAATAGCATAGTTAATAGGAGAGATGACTTTAGACGCGTCTTAGTGGGGTGCGCCACTTACTGGTGTGCGCCGCTTACTGGTGAAACACGTTAAAGTAAAGTTATAGTCAGATGACCTGCCGACACCGCGCTAAGCCAAATCTTATAGTCTACCGAGGTAAAGTCATGGTCGGATGAGCTGCCAACACATCGAATCAAAAACTCTCCGCGCTGCCAACACATCGAATCAAAAACTCTCCGCGCTGCAAATTTATGTTGGTCTGAGTAGATATATAAATGCCACGGTGGGTATGCCACAATAGTTCCATATGATCACACTTCGCCCGGATCATCAATTCTTCGCCTAATCTAGTCCCTTTTCGGAATTAACGTCACTTGTACATGGTTAATCCGTGATTACCTTACATCTTCAACGTAGGACAGCAGCCACTATATCCAAATATTAACGTCATAAACCACCACCATGCCTGCTCGTCCCGCTATTGTCGACGCTCTTATTATTGGTGGCGGCCCAGGTGGTCTGGCCGCCGCACTGGTATTGGCCCGCACACTCAGTACGGCTATAGTCTTCGACTCATCAACCTACCGCAACGAAGGCATAGAACATGTGCACTCCGTCATCTCCCGCGATCACATAAACCCCCTCGAGTTCCGCAGTATCGCTCGCGAACAGATTACCTCACGCTATGAAACAGTGTGGTTCGAGAAAAGGACGATCACCCACGCAATCAAGAAGCTTATCGGTGAGGAGAAATACGACGGCTTCGAGATCAAAGATAGCGAAGGAGAGACTTATCAGGGCCGGAAATTGATATTGGCTACCGGCTCGAAGGATGTGTTGCCCGATATCCCAGGCTACAAGGAGAACTGGCCGCAACATATTTATCAGTGTCTGGTCTGTGATGGATTCGAGCAACGTGGCACGGCAATCGGAGTTCTGGGAGACAATCCTGTAGTTGCTCACATGGCCGGCATTGCTCTACGCCTCGACTCCCGCGTCACCATCTACACAAACGGTCCAGCAAACCCTGCACCACCCGTACAACAGCAATACCGCATCGTGAAAGCGCTCGGAGCACAAATCGACGAACGGAAGATCAAGCGATTCATCAACAACGGGCCCACACACAACGAAGGCGTGACGATCGAGTTCGAGGAAGGCGAGTCAGTTACCCTAGGTTTCATCGCGGCTAAGCCGCCCACGGTGAATCGTGCGCAGGATTTGATCGAGCAGCTTGGGGTGGAGTGTCAGGATACACCCTTTGGACCGATCATCAAGACCACGAATCCGATGTTTAATTCAACGAGTGTTAGAGGTGTGTTTGCGGCTGGGGATACAATGACCATGTTCAAGCAGGTTGCGGTCTCTATGGCGGATGGGGTGAAGGCTGCTGCGGGCGTGGGTATGGAGCTTGATAGTGAGGAATCAGAGGCTGTGCTGAAGGATTTGGGCGAGGAGAAACTTTAATGGGCTCACATCAACAGCATTGTCCTCTGTCATGGTGTCACGTGAATTATGGCACTATGTATATGATATTCTGATGGGGTATTATATGTTCACATTTTGCCCCGTCCAGATCCTCACATATGGCATACATCGTTGCATCACTGAGTTCGCCTGTTCTTTCAACTCACACGAACTTTCCGCAAATCTTATACATCTCGTGCTCAAAGTCATTAAGAAGTGCCTAGTATCCCGTGTGGTTGATTTCCAGTCTGTTTGAGTAGCTTCCATGCCGTGTATGTATCGATCTCCGCCCACCTTGTCATCCTGAATGCATTTCTCGCAAGTAGAGCAGAACTAAAAGACTGTTCCGTAGCCTGTGGTCTCATGGGGAAATTTATGACCTATGTTGAATTCTTCAAATTTGATTGTGGCGCCGGTTTGGAAGTTTTGCTGAACGGTAGGGACGAGAAGAGTGGTAATTCTGAAGCGAGTGGGGAGATGCGACTCAGCTCATGGTAAGGTTCAGCGGTCAATTGGGATTTCTTAGAATCGAGTTATTGTAAAGCTCGGACTCTTATCGATGAGTCATGGTCTTGAAGTGTGGAAGTAACAAGTAACCAGTTATCTTGGCCCTTTACAGCCCTCCATGTGTTGTCTGTAGCTAATATTTCTACAGTGTTTGGATTCCCTACTTATAATTTCTATATGTGAAATTATAAAGATTACAAGTGAAGTGTTTGTTATTTCATACGTGAAACCGTAGGAACTATCTTCTAAACTGATTACGCATGACACGGTCACAACTCCGCAAAAAAGAGATTTTGAGTGACTTATAAAAGCAACTCGACTACCGTGATTGAATGTAAAGATATCTGGAATGTATCCGAAGAGATTTTTACGGCTATGATTCAAGATTGGGCTCGCTCGAGGGTTTCTTCTCCAGTTATGGCGACTAGAGCTACTAATAAGTCTAAGGATGTTTTAATCATGATACAATCACTACTTAGTCATTCACACATATTTCACACTTCCAAAAGAGTACAGACGCGAAGACAACCCTACGCAACAGCCAATTGATCAGGTTGTGTCACACTTCAAAAAACCTAACACCCCATATAACCTTGAGAAATCTCGCAATCACAATCTGCACAGCATAAAATATGGAGAGATAGAATAGAATGTGGATAGCCAGGTCTTTTACACTATCCAACAGAGATCTGCCGTCTTCGAAGCTTAGGCAGTATTTGAGTTGTTGACACAAGTCCACGCAGCGCTTCCTCCGGTAGCCTTGTAGCTATCTATGATATCCACAATAGAGCCATAGGTACTTTTCTAAAACCTTTTTTCTTCAAAGTAAAAATAGGATTTAACTAGTTATCTATATCTATCTGTAATATAGACTACTCTAGGAAAGGTAAAAGAAAAAGAAAAGGGATAGATATTCTTATTACTTCTACTGCACACCGTGACAATGCCTTCATATTTTGGCCCGAACGTACTCAGTTTCTGGCCCCTGAAAGGATGGCAAGCTGGAGAAAAAGGCAGCCAGTCTATCTTGGTCAACCATGGGCGCTTTGACGAAGGCGTCAACTGCCGGGTCGTTTATCATGCCTTCCAACAACGGTAACAGGGAATTCATCGCATCGACATCGCGATTCAGCAGCGCCTGCCGCGACATAATACCGTTCTCAACGTACCAGCTCTGGTCTTCCATCATACACGTGGACTCGTACAAGGCCAACACTTGCGGCGTCATACCGAGACCACGGTCGTTTCCGTGGACCAGAGCATTCTTAGCAGCCTCGTATGCCATGCGTTGGCCCGTAGCTTGGACCAATGGCAGAGACAGCGGTAGGATGCGGGCGTTGAACTCTTTGCCGCGGTGTCCACCTTGAAGAGACGCGCATATCTGCCGAGCCTCGTCCCAGACTCCGGACTCGTGGCGCGCCAGGAGACATTGCGGGTCACGCGGTTTCGGCGGTTCATACCGCCCGAGAAGGACCTCACTCGCGAGTCGGATGCAGAGGACCACAAAGTCGCCTTCGGCGATACTGTTGCCCTTTTCGGCGAGCCATAGTTCGCTAATCTGGAAGAGGTGGTTACATGTTAACTCTTGCGAAGACAGCTCTGTTGTGGGACGAGGGGTCTACTGACTTGATTGTGGGCGTAAAGACCTTGCCAGCCACATCGGTCCACGAGGTCGCTCAGCGCCTTCTGCGTGTAGCCGAGGACGGTAGCCTTGAAAATGCCGCCGATTACGTTCTGAATCTCTGGATTTCTGATGTTTGCCATGAACAACTGCATGGAATCTATGGCATAATTGTCGAAGACGACAGCATGCGCAAGAATCCGTGCGATCGGGCCGTACTGGGTGCTGAAGGAGAGGATAGGGACCGACTCGGGCGCACCGACCCGCCGTTGGGCGCTGTACCTACCGGAAATGCAGCCGGCCACGCGCAGAACGGTGGCATTGCTTGTAGAGAGGCAAAGCGTGCCGACAGTCACGCGGTGGATGGCGCGCATGAAGTCTTTTCGCTCGTCCTTGGGCGAGCTGTGAAGGTGTCCGAGCAGGGCTTCAGCGGGCAGCGGTACGTGGGAAAAGCTCGTCGAGGAGTGGTCAATGGCCTTGGCTCCTGGACGAGCGGGAAACAAGGTATATGCAACGCCGCGGTATATCGCACCCGACGCGTCGTTCAGAGGCACGATAAATGGGCGTACGCCATGGTCTTTACCAGCTACCATGAGCCGGGCAAAAACAACAGCTGTGCGCGCCATACCAGAGTGCGGAGAACTTGGTGGTATTGTCTTGGCTGCACGAGGATGGGGAGTGTGAAGCACGAAGGAGCGGTCGGCTTGAAGGGTCGCTGTGGTTTCAAGGTTTCTCACGTCCAGCCCATGGCCCAGCTCGGTCAGCAAGAACTCGCCGCATGTATCGAAGCGTTCCAAGGCTTGGAGCAAAGGCAGCAGGTCCGGCCGCTCAGAAAGAAACGAGCTGATTGTGCCCATGCAGAGGTTCCAGTGAATGGTCGCGATGGTCCACGCACCGGAGTCGAGGGAAAATGCTGGTGGAAGATGAGCACCAGACCGTCCAAATAGTGATGTAACTTAGGGATCAATTCTGACCATGACGATGAAAGTCCCAGAATTTTGGCTTCAGTGAGCGTATATCCTCAATAGTCAATCCTAAAAAAACGTCACTATCAGTGTTGATCGCACCTCAAGGGTATTGTAGCTTTTCTCACCGACTGCCTTAATGAGACTTCGCGCTCGCTCATATGCAAGCCTGACTCTCGCCTCAACAGATGAGGCTTTCAGCTCACGGTACTGCTGCCAGATGGGCTCTTGGAGAATCGGCGCGAACGACTCGACTCGAGAGAACTGGTAAGTCATGGCTTTGGGAGATGGCCGCAGCGAACAGCATCAGACGAGAGCGGTGCAACAAGTAAAGAATACGTTCAAGTCGAATCGTGGGAGAACATGATGGGAAATTGCGAATATATTGAATAACCCCCTGTCCCGTGGGGTAGTTTAATCAGAGAAGTTTTGAGATTAGTGTCGATTCCTATCTGAACACCGATAAATTCACAAAGCTGGGTTGTTTGCGTATCTACGCCCCAGTTCAGTGAAATCGGAGTCCGAAAACAAAAGGCGACCAGGGTTAGACTTGGAGTAAGATATGAAGCTTAGGTGACATTCGCATTCGACACGTTGTTGGAAAAAGAAACTCCAATCTGCAGATCCCTGCGTCTACTGTGGAGTAAGTAGATATTGGGAATGGTCGAAGCTGGTGGTCGCCCTGTACCATTGTATGTCACTCTTATCCTGCAGTGTAGCATTGGGGGCCAACAGGGGTATCATTCGCGTTCAACGACGCTGAGCTGAGTACCGAGATTGATAAGCCAGTGGCCACTACCACGGGCCGAGCCCCTAACTACCATGGTTCAGACTGTGCTTAGTAGTAGAACCCGATCGATCCATCACGCCCGCCCGTGATATAAAAGCCCGTGCGTAATCCCGTAAACGTCCTACATATGTGTACGCGCCTGCCAATACCTAGCTCTTCACATTCTTCTCCAGTTCATGCATTGATCTCTCGTGCCCGCGAACAAAAGATCACGAACCCTTAGCTACAATGGACTATTCAGACCCTGACGCATTCACCCTGCCCTACCAGCTGACCAAGCAAGTCCGCCGTGATGTCTACCCATTGTTAGAGCCAACCCAGCCAGAGCTATCGGCGAAAGGAAAGATAGTGCTCATTACCGGCGTTTCTGGGGGCATAGGCAAGGTAAGCACGATTTCCGGGGGCTCTATTATCCTTTCCGGTGACCAATAGATGCAGGTCATCGCCGAATCATGGACCATAGCGGGAGCTTCTGGCATCGTGATTACCGGGCGCAACGTCGATGTGCTTGAGAGCATCGCCACACGGCTCCAGAGTCTTGCCCCGCCCGGCACCAAAGTCCTCGCCCAGGCGGCCGACATCACCAACGAAGCTTCGGTCGCGGCGCTCTTCGCGGCCGCCAAGGAGGCGGTCGGCAAGGTCGATGTGCTCATCAACAGCGCGGGCAGTTTGGAAGGGGGCCCCGTGGGCACCACTGATCCCACAAAATTCTTCAACGATTTCCAGGTCAACGTACTGGGGTCGTACCTAGTGACGCATCACTTTCTCGCCCAGGGGGGCGGGGTCGGCACCGTCGTCAGCTTCACGACGGGCGCCATCGCTAACGTGTTTCCCGGTATGGCGGGCTACACGGCGTCCAAGTTGGCCCTTGTCCGCATCATGGAAAACCTGCACGTCGAACAGCCGAACATCCGCGTGTTCATGCTCATTCCGGGAATCGTTCAGACTGGGATGACGGTCGATTCGTTGAAGCCGTATGCTAAAGATAGCCCCGGCCTCAGTGGTAGCTGGACACTCTTCCTGTCTACTCCGCGCGCCGAATGGATGCGCGGCGGCATAGTCAGCGTAAATTGTAAGTCTGCCTTCCAGTGCTCAAAACTCGCCACTCTTCTGACATGGGACCGCATCACAAGGGGATATCGAGGAGATGGAGGCACACAAGGATCAGATTGTTCGCGACAATCTGCTCGGTCGGGCTTTCCTGAACGCCAAGCTCGGGAAGGGTGGGCACCCCTGGACGTGAGGTGGTGGTTAAGTGCAACGAGATTTGTGCAATAGACTGTGAGGCTATGAAGGCGCGAGAACAAACAACCAAGAGGGAAAAAGGGGTGTAGAAACACAGGTGTAGAATTAGACGCTGAGGAGCCTAAGAGTAATGGAGGCCTCCTCGAGGATAAGTACGAGGGCGACTGCCAAGGCGCTATCCCGATAAGGATAGCATGATCACGTGATAAGATCATGTGATCAGTATCTACAGCAATTTGGATATTGTGATAAGGCAAACGATCTCTCCCGATAAACTCCCTGATGCAGTTCTTCCTACCCTTGCCTTTGAGCGATCGAAGTGGGTCGCAGGGGCGGTGTCCGAAGACCCATTCTACCAAATTGCTTCTGGATGGGCAGATGCCGAATTCGGCACTGTCTTCAGAGTTGAAGACATGAACCCAACTACCTACCTTATTCCTCCGACGACATCGATTGCCTGAATCCTTTACTAAAGTAAAAGCTACCTGGGAAAGAAGACTCCTGCGTTAGGATACGTTCTTTTCCCTTACAGCCCTCGCAAAGTTGAAGGTGGCAATGTCCTAGTAGTGCTATGGGGGCATGGTATATCTGGTATACACCCAGATAGTGGCCCATCTCATCTGATAGACCTTTGGCAGAATGCCCAGGGACCTTCACATCTTGTCTAGCAAGGCTATGTCGTCGTGGCACCTGATTATGCCGGACTTGGCGTGGGCAAGAACGCCGCTGGAGAGAATATTGTGCACGAATATCTAGCAAGCCCTGCTCATGCGAACGATATGGAGTACGCTCTACAAGCGGCGCGCTCTGCATTCCCATTCCTTGGTCGAAAACTCACGACTATCAGCCATTCACAAGGAGGCGGTGCAGTTTGGAGCTTCGCCGAGCGCATGCATGCAAATCCTATTGAGGTTACTTGGGAGGAGTTGCACTAGCCCCAGTCACACGCCTCCTTGACTTGCCTTCAGAGAACAACCCAATTAGATCATTGTTGGTTGCAGCGGCGCTTCCTGGAATCGCCAACATTTTTCCAGAATTCAATATCTCCAGCATTCTTACTCCCGAAGGATCACAGCGTTTCGATCTTGAAATGAAAACGCAAGGAAATGTAACAACGACGATCGCATTGCTCCTTACCATGGCTGGTTTTCCAATATTGAAAGAGGGATGGGAACAGAACGAGTATGTGCAGCGCTTCCAAGAAGCCACTGGAAACGGGGAAAGCTAATCAAAGGACCTCTGCTGTTAATACAGGGAGACGGTGACATTAACATAAACGTGCATACTACGACTGCTGCTGTGGAGACGACGAGTACTTCCAACCCAAATGAGAGCATGTCTTATATCATATACAGCAATATCACGCACGCCCCGACCGTTTGGGTTGGCCAACAACACTATTTGGACTGGATTGCGAAAAGATTTGATGGCAAAGCAGCTTCTCCGGGCCTGGTTAGAGAACAAGTGAGCTCACTTCGGCCCTGGGATAAACACCTAGCCGAGCAGAACTTCTACTCGGTTCGGTCTACCGAATTTTATCACAACCCAGTATAAGAGATTGAGCTGAGCTATCACACCTTCAACACCTTGAACCTGGCTTGGAGTAATACTTTCAAATGATCGAGAAGTTAAACCCAAAAGAGAGACACGATTGGTTTTTTATCTGTAGTGTTGAATGGGCAATATATGCGCGCAATGGGGTGACAAAGATGATTGATCAATTCCGTGTAAAGAGGTTCTATCTACACACGAGTGGGATGAAAAGATATACGCAATCTGAAACGGTTGCGCACGGTGCTCTTGGTCATGTGAGAGTAGCCGTCACATGACCGTACAGACATCAGATATTACCTCGTACAGACATGTAGCATATATTATATAAAGAAAGCTATATACTTGTAATATACATCCATACACAGCAAGCAGCTGATCCAGCAACAATTTCGATTGTAAACGTATTCAACCCCCAACCACGAATCAGTTTCATGCTCTCTAAGCAACGACTGAATCCCACTTATTAGCATTATCGCATGACATGATTCATAAAATAAGACGAGGCTCAAGATTCAAACCCTGTCGCTTAACTTGACAGATCGATTCAGGATTTCAATATCGTTCTTGTCGCTCTCAAGTCTAGTCAAGCGCTCACGAGTATTAGTCGCGAAGCGCGTATCTGCCCATCTTGCAGAAGTCATAGCGACAAATGTCTTGCACGCGACCCCAAAAATACGTCAAACCGTGTCCAATGTCCGAACTCTGCTGAAATCATCTGGAAGACTGGCCCTCATCGAGGTTCTGCGCCTAAAACCAACGCTTGATATGATAATGGGGTCTTTATCGGAATGACGGGCAGTCTACACCCGCAGGGTTTTAGGATTATACAGTAGTTTATATCTGGTGATATAGTCTATTGTCACAGCACTACAGGCCTCAGTTTACTTGGTCACTACTCAGTTTGCAGGCGCTACTATCTGTTTAGGCCCGGAGGTACTATCTTTCGTGCAGGATAGGGAAGTTATTATGCTTCTAAAAACCCTTGTGCGCTGTAGATACTTAATCACATAATCTTATCACGTGATCCCGCTATCCTCATCGGGATAGCGCCTTGGCAGCTGCCCTCGTACTTATTCTGTCTGAAGCCTCCCTCACACTTACGTAGTAGCTCCTCGGCCTCAATTCTACCTTGTGTTACTACACCGTTGTTCTATTGTTTCTTGGTTGTTTGTTCGTGCTTTCATACCCTCAGAGTCTGTTGCATTGTGTTGGGAGTCATTAAATCTAAACGTTTTATCTCATAGCATGTAGAAGTCCACCATATCCGCCATATCCGCCATATTCATATCGCCGCATAATAAGATCAAAGAGGATGCCAGCATCTGTATCGTGCAAGATCATACCACACGCTTATGCCGTCGCTCCAGGCACAGGCACGGTAACACACGTACTAAAGATCTGCGTACTCGTCGCCACAATCTCAATTGTATTCTCGGCCGCGACATCAGCAATCTTCCCGATGCCCGCAAAACCATTCAGCGCCGCCGAGAGATCGGTAGTAAAATCGACGCCCGTGCATTGCCCCTCCCCTTGAAGCCCAGCAACCAACTTTGCATCCAGCTGTGGGGCCGCGAGCGCAAGGCCGGCAGCGACACCGCGACCCAACACTGTCGCGTCGACGCCGAGGACGATGTTGGGCGCGACGCCCGCGGTCACTGACACACTTGCGCTGTTGACTTTGGGCCCCACGACGGAGAACGAGGGCGTGAAACCTTCGAATGCGTCGTCATCGCCGAAGAAATCAAGCTTGGCGCGCGAGCAGTTGTCAATTTTCATTGTGACTTCGCCGAGCGTGATGTCGGCTTCGGCTTCTACTTTACCGAGAGAGAAGTCCACGTCGACGGTCAGTCTGGGTCCGATGTTCGCGATGCCCAACACCGCGATTGGGTTCGGGAGCAGCGGGACGCTCAGCACGGTAAAGCCCTTCTTGAATTCCTTGGTGACTTCGGCGTTGATAAGGAGATCGAGACCGAGGGTTGCGGAAAGGTCGTTGGGCGTGATGGTCATGGAAGCGGAGACAGCGTCGGTGATGTCTAGGTCATCCAAGAGTTGGGAGGCATCCGAGGTAGCGACAAAGTCGATGTCGAGGGAGCCGCTAGTTTTGCAGGTGCTGCATTTGAGGGAGACGTCGACTTTGTCGGTGATAGAGGTTAGGTTTGGCTTGAAGATTTCTTCACCGCTGAAGTCTTGGTCGAGGGGAATGGAGAGCTCGGAGGCGCCTCGGGTGATGTTGCAGGCAGGGGAGGTGGAGTTGGTGGGAGGGAGGAGGAGAGCTGTGGTGTTGCAGTTGGGGTCTGGAGAGGTGAGGTTTTGCGCCGGCTGCGTGGAGTTGGCAAGGGGGTATGGAGGAGGCGACGCGTCAGGTACCGTGGTATTTCGGTTCGCGAAGCCAGAGGTCGAGAGATGGAACTGCACATATGGGAATGCCCTGACGTAGTCGACGGCCTTGCCCACTAGTGTCATAGCCAGGCCCTCCTTGTCCGCCTTGTAGCTCTCTACGTTGTAGACTTGTCGATGACCGCCGCAGGAAGGCGAGTTGACCACCATAGCCAGATACCGCTTTGCGTCTTCGTTGACCCAGTTCCAGTTTTTTTGCGCCGTGTCGAAACAATCTCCGTCTTTGAACTTGATGGTGAGTCCGGTTGAGGAGCATGCAAGGTCAGTGATGTCGGAGGCAACTTTCTCCAGCGCCACAGTGCGGCCGTTCCATGGCTGCTTGCCTGAGGGAGTTTGAAAGCTGCATGTGACTTTTGCTATGGGCGGTGCAATGCCTGGATGAAATGTTAGCGACTATACTTGCAAAGAAGAAGATGAAAGCCGCGTACCATTCATATTCCATGTCCAAGTATCACTCATAGAGAGCTTGTAGTCATCTTGATGGCATCCAGCGTCGCGCCTTCTCCTCTGACGAGAAGGGAGGGGAATGGGGTTGAGGTAGATGGGAGTATCTGCGCGTGGAGATCGAGATGAAAACGATTGCAAGTTCTCCGATCGAATCGGCTTCACAGCCAATGCGTACACTTCGGTGAATAGAAGAGTAGGCAGAAGAATGATGGATAGAAGTTCAGAAGGATACATCTTGCCGATACAAACAGACGCCTTGGGAAAAAGAAAATAAAGCTTAAGAATTGTGACAGAGATGGGTATCAGACGAGGAAGATATGAGAAGTAGAATAAACCGTAGCGATGTAGTAAAATAATTCAGAAACCTACGGACTTCGTGTAAAAGTTATATAGTTGTCTCGAAAACGTTTGAAGTACTTTGATGAATACCTGCGCGCAGCAGAGAAGTCTGCATCGCGACCCATTCGGCAGGAGCTAAAATTACACAGTCCATGAGAAAACATAACTGCCATGGGATTCTTGTCATATGAGGCTGTGGCGTAGATCGTGCGGTATGGCTTTACTACTCAAAAAGACTTGCTTCGTTGTTGCATCGTAAGAAGTTCGGCAGTGCAGTTCTCAGCCCCCAGTTTCAGGTACCTCGAAGGATTCAACATGGCGGTGCGGAGAATAAAGAATGACCCGGCAAGCGACCTCTCACTGTATTGGGCCCTAGCGCGGTGAGATGTTAACGGGCTTATTCATGCGCGCTAAATTTATCGAGCACGTGTCGAGTTGGGTATGTAGGTGTTCAGGCACATGGTCGTGCTGTGCCTTTTGCTTTGACCAATACCTAGCAGTTTTCACCTTAGGGGAATCCTTTCTGGCCCCTTATTCCTACACACAGCCGGTTCGGTAGTGATCCGTTGGTACGTGCATCGCGTCATACTCCCGAGTTGTCTGATGCCGATAACGTCTCGGCTCTATCCTAGAGGAGTGAGCAGCATGTATTGGTGTACTATGTACACAGTACATAGTCCGTCCGTCGAGTCGCATGTAATCTGAGAGTGTTGTCGTGGCGCCCAAGTTGATTGAAGATCATCAAGCCCGTTGAAAAACTGATATAGCAACGCTTAGCAACTTCAATGATCTGCGTTCGCTCCGTTGCAGAAACTGGCCACCTCTTTGCTCAACCAAAATGACATTCCTGACCGGCTCTACGATGCGCAACACTTCCGTCGCTAGGCCACCAGTCGCAAGGATGCTGGGTGCATATTATGTCGCCAAGTTGGCCTTGGTTAGAGAACCTCTTCGTGAGAGTTGTGTTCCTGTCGACTGGTCTGTCTTCTAGGTATTCAAATTTGGCTGTTGAACCCGTGACAAAAATTGTTCTCTTTTTCTGATATGGACAGAGCTTTCATTGGCTGAGCAGACACATCGAAACTTCTGGATGTCCTGACTATTGTATTCTTCCGCGTGTCCATCATCATTTGGAGGAGACAACTTGTGGAACAGTGCAAGGTCCATGTCGGCGTCGTTCTTTGAAGACCGTTTCGCTAGAAGTTATAAGGTAGCGCTTTCGTGACGATGGGACATGCACGGGTGACAAATACTTCATCGCAAGGGCTTTTGCCCTTAATCAGTGGGATGTTGTTGATGATGGGGTAGCGATCATGTTGGAGGGCGTTGCAGAAGCCAAGTAAAAGATGGCACTGACCTGCCCCATCCTTCGGCCAGACCGCCAGGTGGTCCACGTTAGTCAGCACCTCATCTGATGCACACTCTTCCTTCCTTCACCCTTATCTACCTCTTACTGGCCATTAATACCATGCCGTCACTGATGATGAGAGCGCGGTACATCTTAGACGGCAATGATTGTATTTGTACCTCACCAGTACTAAGCACCGATCAGCACACAATAGACACGATCAAAGCAGATTAAGTATCACATTCAGACTACCCACGACCAACGTCATAATTTCGTTGGAACCAGATACCCGTAACACCATCTATTCCAAAAACCAGGCGAGAACATGCTGCTCTTACCTAAACCCATGGTCTCACCACATACTTTCCAACGCCGCAAGCGCCAGCCAGACTGATCCTCCGATCGATTCCTGGTCTAGTAGACCAGCACGGCATCCTCGAGGCCATCGTCACTGCAATACCTGACCCCGCGCTTGCCATTGAGTGCCTCGCGCTCGACTTCGGAAGGAGAAGCACCGGTCTCCCTGACGATGCAGGCCATTTTGCGGGACACAAAGACCATCGCCAACATGAAGAAGAACCAGACAACAAGCAGCGACATGATCCCCAAAGAGATGGCCTTGATGTCGATGGCGACGGGCGCGGCGATCTCCTGGATTTCGCGAGCGTCGACACGGTGGAAGTCGCGAGCCTCCATGGAGCCGCCGCTCAGAATCTTCTTCTCTACGAGCTCAGACAAGGGAATGCAGGCGCCAGTGGTATGCGTGAAGATGCCTGAAAAATCAAAATTTAGCTATCGTCATGGCAAAGGTGTCGAGGGCCCCTACCGCCATTCTTGAAGCAGTCCTCCTCGGGGGTACCGGGGATATCGCGAGTATCGACGGATCGGTCTATAAGCCCCTTGGCCTTCTCTTGGAGCTTAGGGGAGGCACTGCATTCACCGCTAATATACAGAGGATAAGGTGAGGCACGGCAAGAGCCGGTAAAAAACGAGTAGTCACCTGAAAAGCTAAGTATCAGTGAAGGTTGTAGTGAGGGTATCGAGGGTACTTTCCATGGTATCTGTGGCAGACCTCCTGGCCGACACGGTGGCCTTTTTTGTCTACCATGTAGGGAGCAGGGGGTAGGCTAGGGTTGGCGCCGTTAGCTAGACGGTCAACACGACTTCTTTGGTATTTGAGAGTGCAAGCGAAGAATCCGGAACGAAGAAAGGGCGCACGCTGCCAAACTACCGCATCGCTTGTATTTGAACCATTGGCAGCGTGAGTGATGATGGCCCATAGCAATGATACGAGGTTGCAGTAATAGGAAGTGTACAAGAAGAGATGTATAAAGGATCGTGGCGTGAAGGGAGTGTGCTAAAGAAGATGTCCGAGGAGGGGAAGAGAGGTGAAGTTGAGAGGGCGCTTCATGTGTAGTGCGATACAAGCCGATGGCAGTCACGCTGCAGAGCTGAAAGTGGAGGGGGAGATGAAGTGCCAACCATTAAGACACCAGGGACACTACACCCCAATCACTTTCTAACACTGTGCGTAGACTCATCAATCTGTACGGCAGGGGGATTGTGCAAAGTCGAATACACGAGCGAAAGTGTACGATGGAAGGGAGAGTCTTATGTGTCGCAAAGGACGTGTTACCAGCAAAAATAAGACCTTGCTCCACCGTTGCCCATCTCGATCGAAGGAGGAGATTGATGAATGAAAAAAGAGCGCAGTTGTGATATGTGGAAAGAAAGGGGGCAAAAGAAAACGATTACGAGGAGGTTTGAACTTACGGTTTAAACTTTTTTCCCCGGCAATCTTTTTCATAGACGAAGCAGGTGAGTTTGTTCCCCATCTTGAGAATATATCATGTGTGATATAAAGACGTATAGAAGATGTAAGACCTTGAGGCTTGTGGTTGCAGTAAAGGCGATGTGTGTGTGTGTGTGTGTGAGGAGTGCATGTTTGCGAGAGAAAATTTATATCTGTGATCGTTCATCTAGCTGTACCGTAGATAAAACCCCAATGCTGTTGGGACACCAGTCGCGGTGGATGAGTTTTTCACCAATCCGAAGGATCGTATTTCCGACTCCAATCACTGAACTGCATATCATGACGGATTTACTGCTGTAATTTGTATGGCCAATTTATGACTTCTCTCCCATGGTCGCGTGCTTACAGCTGTTGGTTTCGCCGCCTCAAATGGTGTTGTGGGATGTGTATTTAAGCTGCGAGTTCCTTCTGCAGGCAGATGAGTGGGTGGGTGGGTGGCTTTGGACTCGTCTTACGCGATGATGCCGAATGTGGCGTACGGAGTTTAGAAGTGGGAGTTGGGAGTTAGGAGCTGCAATATGCCTGTGACTGGGTTGTTGAGGGTAGTGGTAGCGATCGCGAGGTTCTGGGGAAGGATGTGGTACGTAGGGTAGTCTTTTCCAGCATGGCGTAGATAACCTTTGAGCATTCACCACATTTTCGATTGACGAGTTGACGAGATAAAGCGGGAAAGTCGGACCATAGAAGAGTATTGATGCGACAATGTGGCCGTAAATTAAATATTTATTACTCGTAATTACTCGTATTGTCTTCCAGCGACAGAGGTACGTATACATGCCATATATAGATACAATTACCTCCCATCTCCAATTACAGATGATAGGCAAACCAAGCAGCCACCGCGCCCGCAACCCCACTAAACCTCAACACCCACCCCACCGCATCTCGAATCCCCACCCTCGCCGTGAGCCAAAAAATCCCACTACTCGCGACCGAAGCCAGAATCTGCGGTAACGAGACAGCGATAGTGTGCGCGCCGAGCATAGCGCCGTTTTGATTCGCCGCAGGGCGTTTCCCGCCTAGCTCCTCTACGGTGAACGGGTTGGACTGTTGGCTTGCAATTTCCTCGCCGAGAAGCGCGTACGGCGCCCATTGAGTTACACCCCAGGCAATGCCTGCGGTGGCTATGGCTGCGGTGCCGCTGGTGCTGGAGGAAATGGCAAAGGTGGAGAAAGTGAGCAGGGCGTAGAGGAGCTGGCCGAGGGCCCACATGACGTGGGTTTGACGGAGGTAGTTGAATCGAGACCAGGTGGAATGCTTCTCGGAGAAGAGATCGATGCTGGATGGACGTGTGAGGCGCGGTAGGATGAGGTTCATGCTCAAGGCTACGATGGCGAAGAGCAGGCTGGCGGTTGTTGCGAATCGCATGCCGCTCGCTTTGTGAGCTGAGCTGTGACGTGGTCCGTCGCTGCCCGTCTCCTCGAGATATAAATGGCTGACGTAGCTGGTGCTGTAGAATAGGAAGCCGAACCAGCCCATGGCGCTGAAGAATTGGATTCGACACACACTCCTTGCCCGGGGTGGTAAGCTGAGCACGCCCTGCACAATACCTCTGAACGTTCTGACGATGACCCATCCGCGCTCTTCCTCGTACAGTTCAGGTACCTCTTCGCGGATGAAGCATATCGTGATAGCTGTGGTGAGGGAAAGCACGGCCACGGCGAAGCTTGACATTCCGCGGAAGCGCCATGCCTCGATGTTCTTCACCAGGAATGGCAAGGGCAGCGATCCGAGAAGGTAACCGAGAATGTTTCCTAGCCCCGTGAACCGACCAGCCCATGCGCTAGCTATCGACTGCTGCTCGGATGGACAAACGTCGACAATGAGAGACCGGATGCCTGATTGCATGCTCTGAATCCCCACGTTCAGGAAAGTGATCCAGAACACTGCCCAGTACTTCATGATGCTCGGTGCCATTGATGGCTCGTCGTGAAGGGAGCATAGCAGGGCGGTGAAAGGTTCAATCCATGCGAGTGCTGAGATGGCGATGATGGTGGTGAGGGCACCCATCAAGATGAACGGCCGTCGTCGACCCCATGATATCCGTGAACTATCGCTGATGACGCCGACGATGGGCGCTACGATGGCCCCGCAGATGGGTGCCGTCGTCCATATGAGCGAGGTATGGACTTCGGATATACCAAGAGACGAGAGGTAGGAGGATCCATGGGAGAAGATGGTCAGCCAAACCGTTTGGAGCCTGAGAGAGAATGAGCAAATTTCCGAGACCACCATCGCCAATCAACACGGACATACCCGCCAATGCTGCACGTCAAGGCCACCAGACGCCCTGTTGAGAGTTCGGTTCCTCTTCGCACATCTTCATAGTCGTAGTTGGATGCATTGGCGGCGGTGCACGAGAAGTCTGCCTGCGGAGGAGCGATGATTATGGATTTTTTCGAGTACCCCATTGCGAAATTGAAGTATCTGGGCTTGGACTGGGCAGGTAACGGGCGTCCCTGCCAAGATAAAGCATCGTGCTTGACGGGTGGGTTGGCAGCCGGAAGCGTTGCGAGTGGGACTCAAGCGAGGAGTCTCTTACACAACGCGCCTCGTACTGGCCTGAACGCAGCGGGATGGAGCGTACGGCGGGAGGATTGCGTGTCGTGAGTCCATTTTCTTCAGGCTAAAACGCGGGGGCTCAGGAGTGAAACTGGGGAGCTTCAGAAGGCCGATTCTACGCCGTCTCATTTGCCGTGCTCGCTCGGCCAGGGTGGGATGCCATTTCGGCAGTGCAGATCTGCTGCTCTGTGCCTTGCTTGCCCCCAGCAGAACACGCTGCCGCCCAAAGGCGCGACGACCGTTGTTCAGATGACCCCTCGGCCCTGTCTGCAGGATGGATACTGGAGGGATGCGCGCCCTGTAGATCATACTCGATTTCGCCGTGTTGCGTCGATACCGGTATCTACAGCTGTTGGAGGAGACGACGAACGTGGAGAGTGGAGCCTTTCTGCTCGAGGCCGCCGTGAGTCGGTGGAGATGGGCATTTGCAATGGGAAGAGACCAGAGGGTTGTTGATGAAGGCGAGACGCCTAACACACCTCGAGTCTCGTGGGCCGTGTTTAACGCATTTCCACCTAGGTAGCGTTCGATGGTGGCGGCGGCTGAATCTGTAGCCGAAGCAGATGCGACCAAGCTTTCTTTGCCGCTTGATTCCATCGGATCGTGACCTTCTATCTTCTTTCTTGCTGCTGCTTGATTTTACCTTATCTATCCCCAATAATGGTTTGGAGTCTGGAGTGATGCATTTTCACCGTTCGATGGTGGCAACCGGCTCAATTGCCAAAGTAGATGCGATCAATGTTGAATGTCTTTCCTTGTCGCTCGATCGAACCCGACCTGTTTTTGTATCTGTAGCTTGTTCTGTACGTTTGCCAGCCTTCATCTGATCTCTGATGGTTTGGGATGATTGGGGGTGTGCAAAAGCGTAAGTGGACTAGCGTGGGGCTGACGTCATCAGCACACCAACACCCACACCCACACCAACAACGACACCCCTCTATCGTCAACACCAAGAACTTCGTACGGCGGCGCTTCGTGCAGAGATCGCAGTCGATTAAGCTCCTACGATCCATCTCCTCGCACTACTAAAGCGGTGTTCCCTTCACCACTAACCCAGCCCTCGACCGGCCAACTCTCTGAAAGTGCAATTATCCACACCATACAATGTGCGACATTGCGAAGCATCGGATATGCTGGCTATAGCCTCGCGTAATGCACACCATGTGTTGTTTTGCACTGTGGTGAGTCGCCTCATTATATTTGCACTCGAGGCCGCCCGCCAAGCTGCACAGCGTTGCCTGCTCCCCGCCCCAAGGCGCAACTCACATTTATAAAGACGGCCTGCCCTCATGACCATTTGCCTTTCTTTATCCCTTCTCCTCTTTGGTTGTCTCTCAACTAACACGCGAAGCGACATCTTCAGCCGCTCACGTCTCAGTTGGTATAGGCGACTGGCATTCAATCACCACATACACCTTCGACCTGAAGTCGTACACGAAGACAATCTTGGATTACTCCAGCCCCCATTGCTTCTAGCCGATCTCCAAAAAGAGATAGCCAATTTACGCTATGGTGTCAGGTAATGGAAGCGTGTTCTCTGAGACTCTTCAGACCATCACAAACACCAAGTTAGAGGAGCTCGCAAAGCAGCGGCTGGCCTTTGAAAATCAATACGCCTCTCTCCTAAAGTCAGCATCCGGTGAAACGGACCCTCTCAAGCGTCTATTTCTCCTTGTCGACGGAGCGAAAACCTGTCTGGGGGTACAAACTGCGCCTAGCAAGAATGGCACCCGAAGCCGTGTGGTAACCGGATCGACCGCAAATGTCAGCCTGGAAACGGATCTGAAGAACCTCGACCGCTTCCTCGAACAAGCCCGCTACGACCCCTCGGTGTCACCCAAGGTACTGGATGATTGGGAGAAGTCAATCTACCAGTATCTTTCCATCCAGTCGGCCAAGTATCAGTACGCGGATTTGTATGGAAAGCTCGTCACAGAGTGGTTGACGACGCCGGAGAAGAGTGCACCGGCTGATGGCGACATTGACATGGTCGAGAGCTTCGAGGAGCTGCCAGACGTCAGGAAGATGGAAGCGCGCGCCGCATGGGAGAAGGTGGTGTTTGATCCTGCCTTGGTCGACACCCAGCGCTTGAAGGCTTACCTGCAGAGGCTGTTTATCGAAAACAAGGAAGTTGCCAATTCCGTCCGCAACCTTCGAGCTAGTGTCGAGCGGTTTGAGATGGCCATCGGTGGGCCTCGTCAATTCACTATATCGAGCCTGCATTGGGTCATTCAGGGCCTTGAAGCGTCGGACCTCCTATCTGACGAGAAGCGCGAAGTCTTGAAGGACTTTCTCGGCAACAACGTTATTCTAACTGAAATTGCAGATGTGCTCAACATGCGCATGGGTGCCTTAGGTCAATGGAGCTGGGGTGGCTATGTCCCGTTGGAGCAACGGTAAGTCCTATCAATTTGAACTTACATTTTCAACGCGAGGGATAAACCTTACTGACTTTTTGACTGAATATCAGTCGTAAGCTCAACGGTGGATATAGCGTCCACATGCATGAGGACCTCCTTCAGGCGATATTTCTACACTACATTGGTGCTAAGTGGTCCGTCTTCTTCAAAAAGGCCTTCATAGGCTTTCGTCATGATGCCTGGAAGTCGAGCCGCGTGAATATCAGCGCGGACGATCGTATGCGTCGGCAATACTACCTTGGCCCGAAGCATGTTGATGCGTCTAACGATCTTCAGTCGAAGCGCGATGAGATGTACGGGAAATACTATTTCGCGAATCAACTCCTCGACTTTGAGGCGCAGAGGAGCGAAATGCAGGAGGGTGAGGAAGAAGCTGAGTTCAAAGAGTACAGCTTAGAGCAACCTCGGGACCTCCCACGAAAGACACAGACGCAAGCCGTGCCAGTTCAATCTATGGCGCAGCGACCTATAGCGCAGCAGCCTATGCAACAGCAGGCAATGCAACAGCATATGGCTCGCCAGTTCCACAGTGGCGGCCCTGTCAATACTAGCTACAACGATTCCGAAGAGAGCTATCGTAGCACACCCAAGCCGAAGAACCCGATGCAAGCCAAACAGACTCTGCTTCACATGCTTTCAACCGAGATCGTCCTCAACACCCATCTGCATGGTGAGCTTACATGTTTCCGCTCTGTTTTTGAATCATGGAATCCGTTACTTCCTCACGACACTATTGTGACGGTCCTTGAGTTCCTAGGAGTCTCCTGCAAATGGCTTGCTTTCTTTAAGACCTTCTTGGGAGCCCCCTTGAAGTTCACCGACGATCTGGTTTCCCCTCCTCGTCTTCGTCGCCGTGGAACCCCCGGCTCGCATATTCTCAGCGATGTGTTCGGTGAGGTGGTCTTTGTCTGCTTGGACTTTGCAGTCAATCAGACTACAGACGGAGGAATGCTGCATCGTTTGTATGACGATATCTGGTTCTGGTCGAAGGACTACGACACTTGTGCAAAGGCATGGGCGAGCGTGAATGAGTTCACATATGCTATGGGTGTCAAGGTATGTAGTTAGATGCAAAGAATCATATACCAGCGTCAAAACATCCAGTAGTGATTCCCAAAGTCTTGGTGCTAACTACGGATAGATCAACGAGACTAAGAGCGGTAGCGTCCGCATAGCACGTGATCCTTCTGTCAATCTTCCAATTGACGATCGTCTCCCAGATGGCCATATTCGTTGGGGTTTTCTCTACCTTGAATCGTCGACAGGCCGCTTCGAGATTGACAAGAAGATGGTCACGGCTCATATCGAAGAGCTCCTCAAGCAGTTGCATGGCAAATCCAAGAGCGTCATCGATTGGATCCAAACTTGGAACACTTATGCAGCGACGTTCATCAGCTCTAATTTTGGGAAGGCGGCCAACTGCTTTGGACGCCAACACGTCGACGAAATGCTTGCTACGCACCGTCGCATTCAAGAGAGCGTCTTCGACGGTGGCAACGTGGTTCAGTTCCTCAAGAAGAACATTGAAGAGCGCTTCGACGTCAAGGGCATTCCTGACGGCTTCCTTTTCTTCCCCGTCGAGCTTGGTGGCCTGGATCTCAAGTCACCCTTCGTTGGCCTGCTCCAGATCCGTGAATCCGTCACTGAGAACCCGCACGATTTCATGGAGAACTACCTCGAGCTCGTGCGCGAAGAATACGCCCACGCCAAGCTCGTGTTCGACCGCGGCGACCATCGTAACTTGCACACTCAGGGCTCCGATCGATTCTTCCAACCCAGCCAACCAAACACTTTCTTTTCCTTCAAAGAGTATACACGCTATCGCGAAGACTTTTGCACCGCTGGGAAAGCAAATCCTGTCGATGTATACCAGGATCTGCTCAAGCGACCCGTCGAGGAAAGCATCGACGTGAGTGTGCAGGTGCGTCAAGCAGTGGACCAACTGAGGGTTCAGAATAATCTGAAGGGTATCATAGGCAATTGGGGCAGCATGGAGCCGTACTGGAAGTGGGTTGCTCAGATGTATGGACCGGAGATGGTGAGCAAGTTCGGGGGATTGAATGTCGTGGATCCGGGACTGTTGCCGGTGGGTATGGTGAGTTTGTTCAGGCAGAAGAGGATTAAGTGGCAGGGCTAGGCTGTTTGCGTTCCTCTAGGATGGCTTGGTGCAGTGGAGGGGGTGGAGTATAGTGCTCTGTGTACAACATCCTGGCCTGGTTCAAAGGGTAATGTGGAGATGTCGTGGATCACGCGGTATCTTTGTGAGTAAGCGGAGCAACCGAGATGGCTCGGACGTAATAGTTGCATGGCTAGATGGTCGCCTTCTCATGCCTTGTCTCTGTATTGCAATGATGAAGATAAATCCAAACTGATTTGGATCTCCTTTCGTGCTACATAATGTGGCATGTTTTTCCTGGTTTGTATGGGGAACTTGCAGGAACGTTCTTATTGTATAAATCAGAGTACCTTTGAATAGAATGAATATTGCCCTAAGTTTAATATTTAGCAAACTGCAAGTGTTTCAACTGTTTCGAGGAAATAAGTTGGGGTAATTTATTTAGCGACTTGTTTGATCTAGACTGTGACCTTAATTGAAGATGAGTGGAAGGAGAGAGATTTATTTGTGATTACAGAACTGATATCCATTTATCGTATGATTACTGAATGTAGGCTCATAACATAGTTAGCTGCCTCTAACTTTAATAGGGAGGAAAGTATGAGATGAGTTATAACCTCCTTGGTGCTGTGTTATGGATCATATGCGGGCTTCTGAGCACGCCTCAGGCCTGATTCGAGCTAGGCCCGATTAGATCTAACACCCACACGCAGCTCTCAGGGTCCTATGCCTGAATTGGGTAGTCATACTTGAATTCTCGAACTGATAGTAAACCTACTTCGGTTTACTCGACATCTGCTTCATCACAGCTGGAACGTTATTATGAGAAAGTAACTGTCTGTCTTATAGATTCTTTTATAGTCAGTGGTTCTTGATAAAGTAGGTCAGTAGTACCCTGATTAATATATAAGGCTTCGAAGTCTGGATCCTGCAAGTTCACTACAGCTTATACAATTACAAAGTAAAGCTTAACTAACGAGCAAGCCAACCAAGTTAGCTATGTGTCAGATTATAATGGAAGACTGCGATAGTTTGCTAATACCACCAAACGCGCTACTAAAGCCATAGGAATATAGTCTAACTTGAAGAACAAAGCCAACCAGCCGATCTCCAGCTGAAAATGTTCCGCCCTGTGGACAGCTAACAACAAGATGGTTCGATTGGAAAAAAAGCGGGGAAAAGAATATAACATATCGTCTACAGATCAAACGAGGCTTGGATCTTCAAACTCGAATACCTATTTACCCAAACGGCGCTATAGGACCAGGATTCAAGATACAACACGGAAGCACAATTCTCATCAAGAGCAATAGGCTGCGCAATCAACCAATCTCCCTCTATAGATGGCCTACACCAGTAGAGGTTATTAAGTTCGCAAAGTGCTACTTCCAGCATCGCCACAAAACTGTAAACCATGTTTTGGGAGGATTTAATTACACAGACCACCGGATCCCCAAGGCCCCACCACACGCGCCCAGCCCCCTGTCCTCTATGCCCACCATCGACACGACTCTACCTAGTTCGGACAGTATCGACACGATATCTGCCAATGAGCGCCTGTTCCCTCTACCATATACCTCCGACGTTGTGTGCTTTGTCAGTGGAGTCGGTCAGTCGATTTGCTTCCCCCCGCTTCATGATGTGTATTCCGGCAGCCACTGGTTCCAAGCGCGTCGTTTGGCGAGACAAGAATCATGGATGAGTTACAGGATGGGTTCTCGGGAGGTTGGTGCGTATGAGATAGTTATGAAGAAGATCGTGGATCGGGTCAGTGGGAAGGTACGAGGGATAATGGGTGCGAGTAGTATGTCGACTTGGACCTTGTATAAAGTACGCGTGAGAGTGACGGATGGGATTTTTGGTTCTGCAACCGTTCTGTAGCGATACGGCATTCGGCAAGCAACTGTTCACAAAGTAACAAACCAAACCAAGTCAAGTCAAGTCAAGTCAAGTCTAGCACACTGGCCCCTCGCCCTTTTCACCTAGTCATCGCACCCATCCATTCATCTGCCTATGAACCAGTACCTCTACCCCACCACGGCGTTACCTCGCTCACTTCCAAAAGAGCATCAAACCCGTTGATCGCGATCAATCAAGCCCAACCATACCTCTGCACTAAACCGGCAGCAGCAGCATATATGGGGCCAGAACGTGGCTTAGCCTGCATGCAACCCGGCCGGTTCTCCTGCGAACACTAAGTTCACGGCACGAGCTCCCGCGGACATTGAATGAGGCAAAAAGGCACAAATATTTCGGAAGTAATGGAAAGAGGGGATGTGGATCTGCCTTGTTGTTTGTGGGAGGAGGGGGGGGGGCGGAATGATGATTGTATTCGTACTTGATCTGATGCGAGGTCGATGCCATGATGAACTTGGACCGGGGAAGTCCGCGACGACAAATGGCTGGATGAGACACAGGTAGACGTTTCCACAAGGCGAAGACGTACTCTCCGTGTAGAGTAGAGTTGTTGTACGCCCGTGTGGATACTTCGTGAAACCTCGATAGCTATGTACTATGTATACGTATTTACATTCGCACGAGACGGGGCACCGTCCACGCCATGTCTCGCTACAGTACTCAAGGATGTACGGCTAGCAATCAAAAGATACGAAAGGGCGACATTGATGATCGTGAGCGTGGAATATCTCCGTACGAGAACAGGGAATATACTCGTAATCTCAACAGGATGGTCCCTGCGCTGTATAATCGCCTGACCGCGCATATTGTAGCTGTGGGGAGCTGACGAAGCCAAGTCCCAGGTACGATCATAGCTTCCGTTGATCGGCGTCGGGAAGAGGCCAGTGATTCCCTTGATTCCAGTGATGCTGGCGTGCGTGGGGAGACTCGGCCTGAAGTGTCGGTACATGTTCAGCGACTCGAAAACGAGGAGGCGCGATGCAGGGTCGATGGGATGATCTAATATTGGCTGATGGCTGCGAAGCTGTCTCCAAAGAAGCGAGGGGGGGAGACGTTGAGAGGAGAATCAGTCGGCAAGGAGAGCAGGTCCGGACACGGTACGAAGGTTCCGTCACATCGATAACCCAGCGAGTGGTCGTGGAGGCGGCCTCTCCCACGAGGATGCACGCAACAAGCGCCGCCGCCTGCCTCTTTCTCCGCTTGGCTGGCGCCCTGGGTCGTGATTGAGGATGTCACCTCTTTGGGGCATCGCTGCAATCTGATTCGCCAGACGACCGAGTCTGCAGTGGAGGATGTTCCCCGCTGGCGATCGCGATTGGTCGGCTTGGCTGCACTACCGTCCCAAAGAGGAAGCGTCGCCTTGCACCTCTGAAAAACTAACCTCCCACAAGCACACCTGCGATCATGCCATTATTTGTCGTACCGGCGCCATGTTAGGACTGAGCCCAGCCGAAACCTCCGACCCAAGCCTCGTGTTGCAATGCCATAATGTAGGACTCATCACGTTTCCCCAAATCACATGGCGCAGCGACTTCGCCCCTGGAGCGGCCAGAAGCGCCGCCACACTGCAACCCCGATCTTCGGGCGCTGATTGGCTCGCACATCCCGATCGCCTCTTCTGATGCTGTCCAACGGCGAGCCACATCGACAACCTGCCTGTTCCTGGCGGCGAGGGCGGCCCACATTTACCTCTGGTAGTCAGCCACTTGGAGTATAATGGCAGCGTGTATACCCAGCAGTCACGGGCTGGCCGTGACCTTCGAGGCGGCGTAGGCCATGTATCTGGCACCAGAGCCAGACCCCCCCGGCTGGGTCTCTGCCGCATGTCATCCAGTACCCGCAACGGTAGGTGAGTAGCGTGTCTGTCTGCGGCCATTGAGGGCAAAGGCGGGTGGGTTTTCAATGGTACCCCTCGAGCATTTGCAGCATGGACGTCGCCATTGTGGAGATGGGCCCTTGTCAGCGGCGTAGCTGAGCAGGCAGACATATATCTGTGTTGCTGCACGTCGTCTCCGTCATGGCGGTGATGGTTTAGTTTTGACATCCGACCCTCATTCTCACCATCCTGGAGTCGACGAAAGTACTGTCAGGTCCTCGCACCTCCACCTCAATTCGATCGCTATGAGGTTCCCGCCTGCCGAGATTCGAGCCACTTGGCCAAAGCCGAATTATGTCGACCCTGTTAAGCGTGGCCCCGGTCTCATGATCGTTGAGTTGACGCTGGTGCCGATTGCCCTCACATGCGTACTGTTGCGGCTCTGGATACGGATCGGATGGTTGCACAAGGGTTGGTGGGACGACTGGTTGATGGTGGCTGCCATGGTGGGTTGCACGCGGCTGTGGCACTGGGCGTTTTGCTGACAGGGACCAGATCTTCTCGTGCCTGACAACCGCTCTCGTCATCATGGCGGTCAACATGTACGGATGGAATATACACGTGTGGGATGCGAAGATGGATATCCTGCAGAACGGGCGAAAGGTTCCCAGCCCCCATCCGGCCGTCGAGGATTGCCGCTGACCATGTCGCCAGGCTTCCATGGCTGGCCAAACGCTCTTCATGCTTGCTTCGAGTTTCGTCAAAATGTCCATTCTGGTGTCGTACTTTCGGATTGCGCCAAAAAAGACCATCTTCCGAAAGCTCGTTTGGGTGACATTCAGCATCGTGTTTGCTGCGTTTGTCACCTTCCTCGTCGCCCTGTGGCTTCAGTGTCGGTAAGCATCGCCCATAATGGTGGCAGCACAAGGTACTGAGACTGAGACTTGGTAGGCCAATCTCCAGCTACTGGACCTTGCTCGCCAGAAGTGGCGACTGTATACCGGAGGGGCCGCCTCTTGTGGTGCAGAGCGTGCTGAACGTGGTGACCGACTTCATGATCTACACGCTCCCCATCCCTACGCTATTCCGCCTCACTCTTCCCATGCCACAGCGCATTGGCCTCGTAATCCTCTTCTCTATTGGTGGCGTAATTGTGGTTGCTGGCAGCTTCCGGGCGTACTGGATCCATTTCGTGCTCTTCGAAACCTACGATGCCACCTGGTACGGCTACGAGATCTGGCTATGGACCGCCATCGAGACGAACGTGGGGGTGATATGCGGATGCATCCCGGCGCTCAAACCACTTCTCTTTCCCACCCGCGCACGGAACCAAGGCTCGCGGTACGCCAACGGTTCAAACCACAGCCGGAGAAAAGAGAAGGTCACGCCCGTCCTGGAGCAAGTCGAGATGGACACGCGCAAGTTAACCCAGACCGAGTCGAGGCCGACAACTGAACAAGCCCATGTCAGTGACAGCGCGCGACCCATGAGTGGAGCGACGGACAAGAGCCGGTATGATCTCGACATAGAACAGCAGAAGTCGTATATGATTTGAGAAGCGCTTCCATTCCCTTTCTCGTCTCCCCTTTACCATTTCTCTTCGACTAATAAACGCGCCCATGTTCGCGTCCAACTGTAGCTAGACGGTCCCTCATCGATCATTCCCGCTCATGACACGCTCGCTCAAAAGTTTTTCTTTGCTCCTCTATGACCATCTATCTTGGGCGGCCTTTTCCTTTTCTTCCATCGCTCCAGGCGCGTTGTCCACGGGCCCATGGCCTTTGTTTGTTGCATCTTTTTTTTTGCAGTGTTGGTATGTGCCCATCGTACAGAACAATCCAACATCTACGGAAAGGCGCGTTATATCCCCTCGGTTGCCGTGTTAGCGGGTGTGCACGACTATGCAGCAGGTAATGCATCATGTCAACTCATTCATTCATTCACCTTATCGCCATGATGAAGTCGATGGTTTCTTTCTCGCGCCTGGGTCGCCGCCCTGCCCTTTCCTCATGGGCAGTGGCAGTTCCCCTCCTGCGCAACAACGCGTGGTGACTGCATCGTCCTTTCCTCGAGGGCAGTCGCGGCTCCCTTCCTGCGTAACAACGCGTCGTCCCTCGTGGGCAGTCGAAGCTTCCTCCCCAAGCGACAACGCGTCGTCGCTAGTGGGATGGGAAGGCGCGACGCGATGCGACGCTTCAATCTTCAGCGGATTCTCATCCGCCTCAACGCCAGCCCTTCTCTTCTCTCGTCATGTCGCATCGCCAGCCCCAGCCCACAGTACACCTAATTACCCTTCTCTGACTATGGCTGTTCGATAGTCTATCAAGCTACAGCACAGGCTTCATCGTCAAGGTCAGTTGCCACGTTGCCCGACGCCCAAACACCATACTGGCTTTGTTGTAACATGGTGCGACAACCACTCCTTTTCTTGCTTCTCTTCCTCATCTTGCCTTACGCCCTTCTCCTTTTCTTGCCGCCTTTCCATCTTTGTCTTCGTCTTCGTCTTCGTTTTGTCTCGTCTCCGTCTTGTCCCGTCTTCGCTTGTCTTGTCCTGTCTTGACTTGTATTCGCTTTCGCGCCATTGAGAAACGAGACTATCGTCAGCCGTGGTGGTGGCTGAATTTGCTGAGTTGTCGCGCGCTCTGCGCTGGCCATCGAATCGTCATATCAACATGGCACTCGTATCCGGACCAGCACACTCAATTTCCTCAATTCAATGCATTGCGCGTGTCGTGCTGGGCGGAGGCATGCGTTGCATTTGAAGAATCAGGAACCACCCGTGTTGGTGGGTCGCAAGCCATCTCAAACGTGGCCGTGGCGCTGGGCCCGGGGGGGCTCAGATTGGGGATGCCTCGGCTCCAACAACCGACATGCGCCCGGCAGCTCATTATGCAGCATGACATCTCTCGACAGCTGTTCACCGCAATTCAATTACAGCTAGATCTTATCGATTACGACGCCAGCCTGCCAGGAGTTATTCCAACCGTGGAAGGATCCGACAAAAGAAGGGAAACCAATTCTTCTCTGTGCCATAAGTTATGCAAAGGATTTCGATCGTGGTTACCCAGGTTACGACTATGCTCAGGGGTCGGGTCCCTAAATCTAATCTTCTAACGCTTTTGCAGTCGCGTTCGGGCCCTCAAACGTCATGATCGAAGCTCAAAGCTTCCGTGCAGGAGCAGCCGCCGTCCCAGTTTTCGCGAACGGCACTTTTCCTGTGCCCTGGTCGCTGAATCTGGGCCGCAGCCCGCGAATTGGCGTTCAGACGGTAACAAAAGAGAACCCCTAGCGGTCTTTCCTTCCGAATCATTGCCAACGCACCGTGCAGACGACGGCCAGTTCGCTCTCAAAAGTAGATTCGAGGGCTGCCGGGCCATGCTGGCAAGAAGGCTTTAAGCTCCCGGTACCTCGTCACATCGCTGCTGATCCCTATTGTCACTTTTTTTTTCGCCATGAAGGGCTACATGCAATGGTCGCTTGTGCTAACAGCATTCACATATTCACCAGTATCAGCGTGGCCAACGAAGCCACACAAGCCTCCCGTATGCATCATCGGTGCAGGCCCGGCAGGCTTGATAGCAGCGGGAAGACTCGAGGCGAAGGGAATCGAAGCCGTCGTATTTGAAAAGCAGGCAGAGCTTGGTGGGAAATGCCAATCGTATTACGACGATGAGTGAGTGTTCCACGACATTGATACGAGCTAACGCCCACAACGTCGAGATCGAAGCGCAACAGACGCGGCTGACCACCCTCCAGAGGAATTTTTCATCCACTTGGCGCCGCCTTCTTCTCGAACGTCACCTACACCGAGACCGTAAAAGTCGTCGACGAATCTGGAGTATCTATCGAGGCATTCGCCCTCGCAGGCGCACGGCAACAATATCAATTCAATATTACGACCGGTGCAACGGAACCTGTGCCCGCGCTCTCGGCGCAGTTT
Source organism: Corynespora olivacea (assembly GCA_019202945.1). Lineage (NCBI taxonomy): Eukaryota > Fungi > Ascomycota > Dothideomycetes > Pleosporales > Corynesporascaceae > Corynespora > Corynespora olivacea. The sequence continues at coordinate 29,419 of JAGQEM010000263.1, forward strand.
CTACAGCTCATCGCATCTGAGGTGCCACGATACATACAACTGTGGAACCGAGACTTTGCGCCCATCAGTACAACAAGTTACAAGGTGCGAGCTTTCCGAGAGACGCGTCGTTAGACCAGGGCTAATGCGGGACCAGAAAGGCGTACCCGATAGCCTAACAGTTTCAGGCTCGGAATGGTTCCGAACAAACAACTTCACAGCACTTCCGGTTCTGCTCGTTAACCCCGTCGCGCTATACGGATACGGAGATATTAGAAGAGTTCCAGCAGTAAGACTCGCCCGACTTGAGACAGGGCCCTTCATGGGTGCTATGTCGTGCAGGTACTGACATGTGGTGCAGCTCTACATCCTCCAATACTTCTCGCCCGACTTGCTGACTGGATTTCTCGGCCAGCATAATGTGTACTATACCGACTTCAACAAGATCTGGGTCGAATGGGTGAAGAAGAAGGTGTGCAAGACACAGATCAACCTGTCGCATGAGGTGCGCTGCATCGATCGCACAGGGAAGAACCCTGTGGTCAAATACACCAGCCCCCACGGTAACTTCATCAGGTGGGGAAAGCAAGAATGCGACTCGCTGATCTTCGCATTCCCACCGACGATCGAAAATCTGGAGAGAGCAGGCCTGGACATAACTGAAGACGAGCACGAAGTGTTTAAAGGCGTGGGAGTAGAAAACTACTACTCCTCCGCTGTTGAGCTGGAACTTCCCTTTGGAGTTTCCTACATCGCGGAAAGCTCGGCCCCAGGGGTACCGCCTTCCAGCAACGGCGAGCCTGTAGCTGTGCTCCGACTCAGTTCACAATCCAATGTTTCGACTTCGTGGTCATGGGGTCCGTATAGGGAATTCCAAGCCGAATCTTCTGCGCTCGATCTGCTCAATACTACTCTCTCCGGCATCAACAAGGATCCGCGAAATGCGACGGAGCAAGCGCAACCACTCTACTCAGCCGAAATTCGGGCTTTCAGGAAGTGGGACTACTTCCCGCACTTTGACACCGAGCCATTGAAGAATGGTGCGTATGCGAAGCTGAACCGCCTCCAGGGATGCAACAAGAGCTTTTGGGCTAGCGGGCTCAATGGCATGGAGATTGTGGAGTGGGCGATTCGGGCTGGACAGGATGTCGTTGATACGTACTTCTAGCCCTTCCCTTTCCTTGTCCACAAACCCAGAAAGAGGTGGGAAACGTACATATGGGGCACTACTACCTTTTGCATGGCATGGCGTGGCATCGCGCAGTGCTATATACCCTGTGTGGAAGAGGAGGATCAAAAAGTGGGTTGGTTATTTGCGTCTGCGTTCTGTTTCTTTTTTACGACTCTCATTTGGCGGGTTACTGAATTTTCGGTTGTATGGATAGAGATACCTCCGCGTTCGATGACCTCCATGTCTTGATCACGCCTGTTCCGACTTTGTTTGGCATGGGTATTAGATTCACGACTATGATGACCGATTATTTAGTGTTAATGATAATACCGGCTGGGATGGATTACGAGGGGGATTGTAGATAGGATACAGTAGAGTGTAGATAGTGTATTGTAAATATTGTCGACTTTGCTTTGACTCGGACGGCTTTCCATCGACTCACGTACTGTGATGCCAAACAAAGGTGCCCGCTACCCACGATTATAAACCCTACCTCTTATCTACTCTCCTTGCTATAGCAAAGTGCTGAGGGACCTTCCGGTAGTGCAACAGTCCAGACTGTCACAAGTTTGCTGGCGCTTTGCCTCTCGGTGTGTCGTTATCGTGATACTCTCGTAACATAAAGTTGACCATTATACCGCACCCGTCCTACACTTCCTCAACTCATAAATTATACACGAATGGTCAGATCCTGTGTACTCCCTCCAGTGACGCATCGTAATTGTCGCTCCTGCTCATAACCAGTTTCAGCAATTGCCTATCTTGCTCTATCTTTTGCAGTGAAGTTGAATATACATTGACCAGCGAATCCGATATCATTTCCGTGAGTGATGGATCTTGATAAGACAAGGTCCGACGGTGAAGTTCCCATCAACCGACGAGAAGTCTGGGAAGCGAACCTGCAAGAACAATGGTGATATTATGATGGATTTCCGGTCGATAAGCGATACGATCTTCGTAGGTTCTTCGTCAACGACGAACTAATTCATCCACTCTTTCAATACATGATCCTCCACATGTCTCACTAGAATATGAACATGCTCCAAACTCCTCACAGACTGCAAATTGGTCGTATTCTTAAACCACTGCACCTTCGTCCCCTCCTCCTGTTCGCCCGCCTTATCCCTGAACTCCCTCTTGATGAAATCCTGCACAATTGTCCTGCCTTGGACTGTCAAGGCACCTTCCGCGTCGACGGGCAAAGGTTTCTTGCTCCAGACAACGATGTGGTGGATTCCTGGCGTAACAGCATACGTCCAATCATTCTTGATGATTAGATAATCTTCCGGGTCCGCAAACGGGACTTCGTTCTTGACCGGGAATTCAAAAGCTCCCGTCGTGTTTTTCGGTTCCCAAAAAAGGCGCTGGGTTAGGAGATATATGGTGGCGCTTCCGTACTTTGCTTTGACGTGCGCGGTCCAGGCAAGATATGCTTTGAGGAACGAAGGCCATCGTTTGAGCTCGTCGAGCTGGTTCGTTGAGATCAAATGGTGCAGATCTTCCCATGTGTGGGGCGTGAATTCATCGTCGGTGATGCTAAGTTGGTGCCAGTCGACACTTGTGAGCTGGAAGGGTGGGTTATCGCGTGGGAAGGGGAGCGCGGTGGGATCGGGGTTGCCGACCCAGGTGGATTGGAAGGTGGCGGGCTGGGACTCGACGTCTATGGTACGGTCCTTCATTTTGATGTAAAGCCGGAGTATAGGGAGTGGAAGGAGTCAAGTGGTGGAGATTGCACGATGATGTGGAGGGAAAGTAACTATGGTATGTGGAGAACTGGCAACTTTATTGGAATAGTAGAAGATCAGAGCCAAAGGTTGACCAGCTATTTCAATTAGCCTTACCAGAGTGTGGCATTGCGGCTACATCGCAGATATACGAGTTAGTTGCACACGTAAGGGGACTGTTGACTCTGTCGTTGGCATGATGGTGGGGCAGCGCAGGCAATGTTCCTCAGAGAGGGCGGAAGCGATACCCCTTTAGGCTCGCCAATGAACGAATACAGTTACCTTTCCACACGAGAGGTAACTTCCGTGTCGAACGAATACCATTGAACGAAGTCGATAATTAGAAAAGTTGCCTATCCATATCCACAAACTCGGCTTCTCCTAGAAAAGATCACATGGGGAGAGACAAAGGACTGACCTCTCCAACAGAAGAAAGCGGTATGTATCATATAGACGCTTCGCTTATATTGTCATTGGCCACCCTAGCCTTGCACAGCCACAGCTATAAGAGCGAGTTATCATAGAAGGCTAAATGTGAAGCTGATGGATCTTTTGTAAGGCATCATTGCTCATCTAACCCGTAACGAGACTCCAGCTCTTTTCGCAGGGCCACTTGAGGAATAAAGCAGGCGAGAACAAATCCTAACCCAGCAAATGCAAAACCGACATACCATGTAAACCGGAGTGTCGAAGTGAATAACTCAATCATGCTTTCTTGGAGTTTTGGCGTAAGGGTTGTGATAAAAGCTCGAGATGCATGCTGGTAACCTTGTCCATTTCCAACAATTTGCCTTAGCGCATGGTCCCCGTTTTGAGCCAGGAGGATACTAAAGCGATTGTTGAAGATGGCGGAGGGAATAGCTGCACCCCAAATGAAGCCGAAACTTTGCATAAACCCCCAAATTGCCGTTGCTGCTGCAGTGTCGTCTTCGGATAATGGTGCTTGGATCGCGGGAAGGAGAGCGGTTAGTACTATGCCGGCTCCAAGTGCGAAAATTATCTGGTAGAAGACCCATGCAACCACTGCTGAAGCTTCACCCAGCAGACTGAAGCAACCCAGTCCAACGATCATCAATCCGAATCCAAGAATCTGGTTCGGCTTGTAGCGACCTACTTTGGCTATGGCAAAACCTCCAGCAATTCCGCCAGGTACAAGTGGAAGAGCACTTGCTAAGCATGCGATGCCCGATTCTTGGGCTGTATTGAGCTTCACTGCCTGAAAGTAGACGGGAAGAAATACGCTTGCCCAGTACAGGATCAAACCATGAAGTAGTGTAATGGAATATGCCATGGCGGAAGTGCGGTTGCCGAAAAGATGCAGCGGGACGGTCGGGTATGGGCAGAGTTTTGTTGACTGCAATGCAAAGAATCCGCCCAAGCCCAGCAATCCTAGGACCAATTGCAATATAACACGGAAAGAACTCCACGGATATGTCGCATCAGCCCATGATAGTGACAGCAAAATCGCAGTAATGGAGGTCACGAGTACCAGATTGCCGACAGCATCGATCCGCCTGAGTGTCTTCCAACCAAGCTCTTCTCTTCCATGTTTAACACGGAGGAAAACGACCACCAGTATCGAAGTGATACCGGCAATGATGATGACTAGAAAGAAAATCCATCTCCAGCCGATACTGTCAGTGATGACACCGCCGAGGACCGGGCCCATGAAAGTGCCGATAGCGAAGGCTCCATATGTGATTCCGGTGTATTTTTGTCTGTCGCGCAGGGGAACAATGTCGCAAATGATCATACCAGGCATGACACTGAGTCCTCCTCCACCCATGCCTTGAATTGTGCGACCGAAAACCAGTATGGATGTCGACTTGGCTAAGCCACAAAGCAAACTTCCAATTAGGAATAGGATGGTCGCTCCGATCAAGGTCCATTTTCTGCCCAAAATGTTCGCGACCTGGCCATACAAAGGTTGGACCACTGTCATTGCAAGGGTATATGCGTTGACAATCCAAATGTAGTTTTCGGCAGCTGGAAGTTGTTCCACGATGGTAGGCAACGCAGTAAAAACCACAGATGCATCAAATGCGGTCAGAAAGGAGGCAAAGCAGAGACCAGGGAATACAGCCCAAAATCGCCAACCTTTGCCAACGGTTCGACTTTCAACCTCCATCGTTCTCATCTCTTGGACTTGTATCCTTTCTCCAGGGTTCTGGGACACCTTTTCGATTAAAATATGGGGTATATTCTTTGTTGTGCCTCTTTGAAAAACTCCTCAATTTTACGACAGAAGAGGCGGGGGATTGGAGAGAAAAACGAAGACCGGATGAAAAGATGAGGTGCGGAGGATTGAGGAGGAAAACAAAGACTGCATGAAAGGATGAGGTGCGGGGAACTGCGTGCCTGAAAACGAATTTAATTAATTTCTGTGCCACAAGGGCGTCACCGCTCGGGCCAAAAGTCGTTATCTACTCCGCCCCGATGTTACTGTTTGCATATGGACTCAATAACGCTGGCCTGAACAATAGGATCTGTCTCGGACATCTCAAGAATGCTTATGGATGAGCTCATGCAGACATTAAGTTATTTTGATGCTACGTCGGTACATTGTCTACATCGAAACGTGTGCATCCAGCGTTGTGGGACTATTCATCATGTTCTTACATTCCAGGGAATGCCTCTTTGATCCACTCAAGCTGGGATTCTCCCAACAACGTATACGATATCCATCGTCAGTTTCACACCCTTCTGACACTCGGCAATGACGTTGCGAACCATCTCCCTCCATTCCTCGGTGCTGGGCTGGCCTTCTTTCCCTTCACATGAAGGGATTATATCATTTTCGATGAAGTCCTGGTTGGCCATCAATTGCATAAGCGTCCAGGGCTTCGCCATATCATTGCTTATGGGTAATCGTCTGAAGTCAATGACCTCGAGCCCAAAGCTCCGGAGTGTTTTATCCATGGTCCCAACCCAGCTGTGTTTTGTCAAAATGGATGTCCAATGTGTTTTTTGTACTACCCACCTTGATGATACACCCTGTGCCGTGAACCAAGCCCTTCCGAAGCTGTCCATCTTGTCACAAAATAGATGTTGGACTGAACTGTTGACAAGAACTGGTCGCATTGCTCCGGCATCCAACTCATCCCAGCACAGGTAGCCACCCGGCTCTATAAACATTAGATAAACCATCAAATTTCACTTGTTTGGTATGCGGGTACGTACTGAGAAGCTTGATAAAGTTGTTGAGAAATATGGAGGGGTCCTCGTTGCGGATAAAGAGCACAATCCTCCCGACATGGACAATGTCATACTTCCCAACCAGTTCGTCTGGCAGAGGTGCGGAAGCGTCGAGGACGCTGAGGTTTATGTTTTGCGGTAGCCACTCTCTGGGTGGGAAATGGGCGGCGGATATGTCAAAGCCATCTAGTTGTGACGTCTCTGGTACGTTTTTCGCCAAATCCACAAGCCAAATTCTTTGCACATTTTAGCTCCATATCTACAAAACGTTGGATTATATGTAATTACCCCGTGCCGCACGCTATGTCTGCTACTTTCAAGTTTTCTTTATTCAACGGAACCTGGGGATGGATGAGAAATCCCGTCTCGGATACGCACATCCAATGTTGAATGTAAAGTCTCGAGTATGTCAGCAGTCTCTTCAAAAGATCAAACGGGCCTGGTGATACCTGGCAGCAGACCCAATATATTCATTGAAGGCTAAGACCTCCTTGTTTGTCGACATGGTAAATTATTTGACAGCAATCCTCTCGTGAAGTTTCAGTTAGTGTTGAAGTTTTTAGGTTCCTTAGGGATATCGCTCCATTCTATACAAAAGAAAAACATTGCTTCATGCTTCTTTCGGTGAGATACGTGCTCGGTTTCCGATCATGCATTAGTGGGGAGTGCGTGAGACACTATGCATATCCAATATGTGTACGGTTCCCGAAATATATGATATGTATGCATCGTTCCAGCGGATTCCAAGCGGGGTTTCTTCAGGGAATGTTGCAGGCAACCGGAAGGAATGAAAACTGGTTGGAACATAAGGTGCGGACATAATATCCGGGGACTGGGATTCTAAGACAGTAAATGCCCTTGGCCGCAGCATCGTAATATAGCTGTACGGCGTAGCATAACGTATCGTACCCGCTGTCGCAAACATTTTGTTGGGATCAAAAGTTGCTCATTTTTATTAACTCAACTGGGGGCAAAATACTCTGCTGACTGTACTGATATTCTCGTCTTCATTAGAACTTCCACATTGTTTCCTTTTCTGGTCCTATGCCATCAACACAGGAAATCTACTCTTAGTTTGGCTTAGTCAAACCCACAACTAGAAACTGGGCTAAGGATTGGATAGCTACGTGATGAACCCAGAAATCTTTTTTCTCTACATTCTGCTGTATATTCTCGACGAAGCCCAGCATCAGATGCAGCCATAACTCACTTTGAGTATATTCCCTGGTTGATGTACGCAGTTATTGACAACCCGGCCTTTTTTGGTGCAACCGCAATATACGTCTGAAGCCCGAGGCCACTCCCCAGATCTCTGTGCTCGCAAATGTGGTGAAGCATATCAATATAGCTCGATTGGTCGAGCATCCCTTCTTCTGTTTGGAATTGTACCAAGCTCCTTGCGATCTCCAAATCGTTCAATCCATAATGCCGAACTGGAATGTATAACTTTGAAAGTGGCTCTTCCCTTTCGCTCGCAATATCAAAGTTGTAGAGTGTTCCGGCAGTCGAGTGACAAACTGGCGAAGCAGATGTTGCGTCCGTCCCAAAATATGTCACCAACTCGTAAAGACGATGAAGCTTATCTGGCAAGAGTGTTGACCACCCACAAGAGATGGTTCCATTCATTGTCAGAACAGCTCGTACCGAACAGAACGATGTTTCGAGTCCGCGAACGTAGAGCTTTAACCGCGATTGAGACGACTCCACGCAGTCCACTGCTAAGCCAAGATATTGGAGCGACCTTCCCACTTCGTCGTCACGAAGGAACCTGTACATAATGTTGTTCTCTGGAAAAGTAGTTTTCTCATCGTTCCTGAAATGCTTGATGGCAGTGTATGTCGACTCATATGCTTCCCATGGACGTTGACTCGCTCCAGGAGGCGTGAGGTAAGCCTTTACGGCAATGCGGGTCTCATCGAAATCAAACCCGAGAAACATTGTGGACCCGTGCCCCACGACAGTAGCTTCGGCATGGGGGTGTAAATCCTGGAGTTCCTGGGGTTTCTCGAAGAAGAGTCGGAAGTAGTCGAACATTTGCCAATTGATTTGCGGATATGAGCGGCTCAACATCATTACGAGGTCTAAAGTAGCTTTTTGGTTGTGTGGGTCGTTTGCGGTTCCGGAGAACGATCCGATCGGTTCGATGCTATATCGTACTTTTGGCGAGCTTGTTGGACTCTCCCAGTTCCAACTGTACTCAATAGGCGAGTGGTCGTCCGTCATGAAACTTTTCCACATCCCAAGCCCTGGGCGTGGTCCAAGGCTGGTCACAATACAGCGGAAATGGAAGAGTAACACGTAGTATTGTGTGTGGAGCTTGTAATTGGCTTTTTCTAGGAGCGTGGCAAGCACTGGTGCCGTTTTCATCCACCAGGCCATGACATCCTTGTCTGTGAATTCTAGCCAGGTGTTGAGGGGGACAAGCGCTGAATCCATGGCTATGAAAAGGAATGTAGAATGAACTGATCGAGGCGGAACGATTATGGAAAAGATTCGGAGACGACCTATGTGTCTAGAAATTGGTCCTGCTGTGTAGTTATCTCTAATCAGCTCCCAAGTCCATGCTGCTACACCGCGGTGATTGTTGAAGCTACGCCGATTGTTGTAGTCGCACAACATAATAGAATAGCGTGAGAATATGAATCTTCATTTCCTATAATGAACCTATGCCCCGAGGTTCTGATTATCCGAAGGATCATGCTGCACTAGAACCCTTTTGTGGTTTCTAGGACGCTGCTAAATGAAAGTATTTCATGAAAATTACCCCTACGCTTGCAAAAAACGAAAAATCGATAGATGTCAACTTTTCGGTGGTATCGAAAAGTTCGTGTTCGGTGAATCCTTGAACTTTGGCTGAATATGCATGTGGGCCTTACGCTGTGTATTTGTTATATTCATAAATTGGTGGATCTCTTGGCGTTGGTAGAAAAACTGTCATTTTCTCCGGCCTTACTAAAATTAGTATAAGAACGGTGAATTATAAGGTTCTATGT
>JAGQEM010000264.1:0-36876 GCA_019202945.1 Corynespora olivacea
TATAGAAGGCTAGGTTTAAAATTTGAGCAATTATTATTAGGGCGTTGTTGAGATATCAATATGCGATTTTTGCGATTTTTGGTGCGTTTTTGGGTGCGCCATTTACTGATGTGCGCCACTTAGTGATTCAACACGTTACCGCGATTGATGATTGATTGATCATAACTAATCAATATATCGCGCCTGATTGATCAACTGCGACTAATCAACTGACCAAGCATAGGTTTAGTGAAATGCAAATCTGCTACGTCTACTCGCCAGAGCATACACACGCTTGCGCATGCTTGCGCACGCTTGCCTATTTGTTGCCAACGCTAGCCTATTTGTTTAGCCACACAGGAGATGAACCACCTTCCCCGATGAAGGATAACCAAGTTATCGCCAAACCTCCGGACTTTTGCTATGTCCCACGATGAAACTTGAAAGGGTTAAATAGAGGTAGGAAACCGCCATCTATTTGCCGTCTTTCTTCCATTCACCACCACCACACTTCCCCAACACATCTGATTCCACCAAAAGCAAAATGGGCCTCCCAGAGAATATTGAAACGCGACTGTTCATCAATGGCGAGGTAAACGAAGTCAGCGAACCATTGTGGATAGTGCTCACATGTGAATCACCAGTTTGCGGAATCCTCCAATGGCAAAACCTTCGATATCAACAACCCGGCGACACTTAAGCCGGTCGCCAAAGGTACGTAGTGGAAGCCATCTGGTCTTGAATACTGCTGAGTGGATTGTAGTCCATGAAGCATCCGAAGAAGACACGGACCGCGCCGTAGCGGCCGCCAAAGCCGCCTTCCCATCATGGTCAGCGCTCGCACCTGAAGAGCGCGGCGGGTACTTCAAGAAGCTCGCAGCTTTGATCCGAGAGAGCAACGATGAATTGGCTGCCCTGGAAGCCGCATCCATGGGAAAGCCTGTTGGAGCTTTCTTTGATGCCATGGCATGCGCTGCGAAATGGGACCACTATTCCGAAGTCGGCTGCTCTGTCCAAGGGCATACGAGTGTGCAGACGCCTGGCTACCTCAATATGACCTTGCGCCAACCGTATGGTGTGGTGGCCGCCATTACGCCTTGGAATGTGCCGCTTCTGTTCCTCGCGGCCAAGCTCTGCCCGGCTCTCATCGTTGGAAACACGGTGGTGTTGAAGAGCAGCGAGAAAGCGCCATTGACCGTAAGCTATCCTCCCCTCCCGTGGTCCTATTTGGTTAACAGCCCGCGATCAGTCCGCCTACATCGCAACTCTTGTCCAGAAGGTTGGTTTCCCGCCGGGCGTCATCAACATCATCACCGGTTTTGGCAACGTGAGCGGCTCCATACTCAGCAACCACATGGACGTTCGCGCCCTCTCCTTCACCGGCTCGGGACGAACAGGACGCATCATCCAAGCGGCTGCCGCAAAGTCGAATCTCAAGCAGGTTTACCTCGAACTCGGCGGCAAATCACCCGCCGTGATTTTCGACGACTCGGACCTCGAGAAGGCGGTCAAAGAAACAGCCTACAGCATCCAGTGGAACAGTGGTCAGGTATGCATGGCCAACTCACGCGTCTACGTCCAGGATACCATCGCGGACAGATACATCGGGCTCTTCAAAGAGGCCTTCACGAAAGAGGTTCACGTTGGCGACCCTCAGGAAAAGGGCATCAACCATGGCCCGCAAGCCGACGAAACCCAACACAAGACGGTGCTCCGCTATCTGGAGATGGGCAAGCAGTCCGGTGACCTCATCCTCGGTGGGGGCGCCCCTTCCGACCGAGAGGGCTACTATATCCAACCCACGATTTTCACGAATACACCCGAGGACGCGACGGTCATGAAGGAGGAGATCTTCGGCCCGGTGGTGAACATCAATGTTTTCAAGACCGAGGAAGAGGTCCTGGCCAAGGCAAACAACACCGAGTATGGCTTGTACGCTTCCGTCTACACGAAGAACATCGACCGCGCACTGCGCTTCGCAAAGGGCCTGGAGGCAGGCACCGTGGGCGTGAACTGCACGAGTCCGGCGATAGGAAAGGACATGCCTTTTGGCGGGTACAAGTCGAGCGGCTCGGGGCGCGAGGGAGAGCCGCTTTATTCGCTGAACAACTTTTTGGAGATCAAGTCGGTCATCATCAAGATCGACTAGACGTCCCTCGTGTCCTTTGTGGCCGCCGATACAGAGTTATCCATACACTTCTCACCCCATTCTCCCTCGTCGCTCACCGTGACGCACATACTACGCAGTACATAGTATCTACAGATTCATCCATTTCCATCTGGATGCCTTGAAACACTCCATGTTTAGCCGGCTCGCTCGACGACGAACCGAGACAAGCCCTTCCCTCCCTGCGCTAGCGTCCCCACACTTAGATCGCGGAGCATCCCCGCAAGTTCTCCAACCCTCCGATCATTCGTATCTCACACGCATCATTGCACAGTCTTCCTGCCGTGGAGGGAGGAGCGAGCCGCCTGTGCTAGTCGACCCCATCGTTGTCGAATGTCCGTAATCTAGCCCACATTGGGGGGAGCTCGTGCAGCTTCACATGTCCGAGCTTGGCCCGGATTTGCCGGCGCTTTCATCGACCGTCAGCAATGTCCGAGACGTCGTCGACGCCGGCTGTGAATCCGAATGCGGGGCCGAACGTGAGGGCACCCGGGACCCATCGCGTGCACAGCAGCTGCGACCGCTGCAGGAGCAGGAAGACGAAGGTACGTGTACCCCGGAGTGGTGGAGCTATCGTGTACCTGCCAAGCCATTGACCGCCCGCGCAGTGTATCGATCCAAGTCAGTCCAATCCGTCTCGTCCCGTTTCCTCCCAGTTCTTCCATTGGAGGGGCAATTCTTCCACCACAGCCGCATTCTGACCTTGACCGCGTTGCTCGCGCGCCTTCGGTGGCCCCGCAGCTCCTCCCATATTGACAACCCGACCAGTTCCAGGACCATGCCGCTACTGCGCCCGCACAGGGTCGACATGCCAAATCGCCACTCCCCGCCGCAAGCGTCCGTACTACCATGTCACGGAAGAAGAATACCAATGTTCGATGCGTATTCTCGAGCACATCTTCCCCGACCGGGAACTCAATCTCGTTACGCTTAGGGCCATCGCTAAGCATGTTACCGAGGGAAAAGGGTTGGTGAATCCCCTGTCTGGATTGCCGATTATCGGCACCAGCGAGGAGACGAGCCCGTTGGAGAGCAGTCCGGATGCCATTACGGGGGAGGGCGATGGGGGAGGTGAGGCGGACGGGTTGGATGTGGGCACAGCGGCGGGAGAGGAAAGTGTGAATGATTTGCATGAGCCGCTGGGGTGTCTGATGAAGGACTCGACGGGTCGGTTTCGTAAGTCTCTGCAGCAGCATACCAAGTCCCGTGATGTGGGAGAGGACTGACCGAGGATAGGATATGTCGGCGCTCATTCGGAAATTCCGTTCAACGCAGCCGTATGTTCCGCGGGCAAGGGCCTCACAAACCCCAAAATCATCGGCCCTCCCAAGATCGGATCCTACCCACCACCCATCATGACCGCCGCCTCAACCCTTTCGCCCGATTCCGACACGCACAAACCCTTCCATCTGCCCCGTCGCGACCTCGGCACCTTCTACATCTCGCGCTTTCTCGAAGACGTCCATTGCACCTACTGGCTCTACTCAATCGAGACCTTTCTCTACCGCGTGGAGAGGACGTATTCGGGCGATGACTCGCATGCGTCCAACTCGTGGATGTGTTCGCTGTATGCCATTTTTGCAATTGGCGCGGCAAACTACGAGGAACCGACGGGGAAGAGTCCGTTGGCCGCGGGTTCGCCCGCGGCCGAAGACGAGAGGACGTCGACGGATTATATCAATTTGGCGAAGCAGCTGCTCCCCAACGTGTATGATGAGGCGGATATTGACAGTATACGGGCGATGGCTATCATGGTACGTCACCTGCATGTGGAATACGGAGTAGGCTGGGCGAGCTGACGTCCGGTAGAGTATCGCGCTCGAGAACTTGCTGTCGAGGACGAGCTCGTATCTGTACATGGGCGCCAGTATCCAGATGGCATATTCCCTCGGGCTCCACCGCGACCAAATGCCTGACACGGCAGCGTCTCTGGAGCGTGAACAGAATCGCCGAATCTGGTGGACATTATTCACTCTCGATCAAGAAATAGCATCACGGGGTGGCAGTCCGACCTTGATCGACGAACGACATTTGAAGATTACGACCCCCTTACCATCTGAACAAGTAAGTCCCTATTCGCCCATCAACGGAGAAGAAAGGCTTACAATACCTGGGTCCTCTACCCTGGCATGCACACCCCACTCTCCTGGCTCAGCACCTCCGTAACCCTCTCCCGCCTCAAACGCGAGATCATCCAAGCAATCTACACCGAACGACCCTCCAACAGCCGTCTAATCTCCTTCTCCACCGTCACGCAGCTTCTCATCAGCCTCCAAGGCTGGGCATCTCTCATACCCCCGCACTTGAGACACGACGTGCCCCTTCCCCCGACCCAGAAACGCGCAGTCTCGGTCCTGCATCTGCACTACTGGGGCACCACCATCCTACTCTGTCGACCGTTTCTGCTGTATCTGGTGCTGAAGCATTCCTCACTTGCCAAAGAAATGGGAAGGAAGGTGTGGTTCGAACGCATGGGGAAGACGTGCATCGACGCCGCGCAGAAATCCATCGCAATACTGCAGCACATGGCCGACGACGGCATACTCTCCAGTCTCACCGCGTTCGACAGTACATGTCTGCTACGCGTCGTCATGATCTTTATCCTCGCGTACGCGCATACCAAGCTACCGCAGTACCGCTCGCACATCGAAGTCGGATTCTCGCTGCTGCGAAAAATGGAACAGGTTGGATTCTGCAAAATGGTGACGGAAGAAACGCCGATGCGCGTCGCAGACCTGGGAATCACCATCGAAAGCAAGGAAGAACAGACTGGCGTGCTACTCGACGACGAACTCATTGCGCAGCTGTGGAATAACTTTGATCCGTAAGTTCGCTTCCAGCGTCTCTTTGGAGGCAGTACAGGAAAGGAAGATGAGCTAATGTATCTGGCGGTGAATGCAGGAACTTCATGACGCCCCTGCAGACGCAACAGACGCTCGAATTCGCCTTCGATGATGCAGGCTCTTTCGATATGAACTCGGATATGTTGCATTTTACGAGTTTGGATGATTCGATTGTTATCGATCCGTCGCATGTATATTTGAGTTTTGATTTTCGGTGACAGCTGTATATAATAGGTACGACGGTCAGGAAGAATTCGTTTGGATGGGAGGGAATCGACAAGGAAACGGAAAGGATCTGTAATATATCGGATGAACACAGAGCCTGTTCACCTGGGGATTGTCACGTCGAGACTAGTATGGCTGAGTTCGAGGTGAGTGTACTTTGAGAGAGAAGCGAAGAACACGGGTTGGTGCTTGGCGTGTATGATTCTGTGTGTGGTTGCGAAGCCTCTCTCCGCCTTGATGAGGGTTTGGTCTACAGGGCGAAGGGAGGCTTGTATCGCTACATACCGACCCGTACTATCCATCACACAGTAAAGCGGAGAACGAGACATGCGATAGATGCATAGACAGCACGATAGTATGTATGTAGAAGCATGAAACCAGTGCGCGGATGCTACTTGAGGGCCTCGACACAGACTGGTTGGGAACGCCGGAGGTTTGCTTGACTGGGATAACGGGCCTCAAAAACTCAAATACAGGGGGTTTCAACGTGTTCAATCAGCTTGAGAGTGCAATCTGGCCGTACATAAGATTTGAGCCAGAAAGATTAGAGTTGATGCTAAATGTTAACGTGTTTTATCAGTAAGCTACGCACATCAGTAAGCTGCGCACCCCACCAAGACGCGTCACTCACCATCTCTCCCATCAACCATGCCGTCACAACCACACGCTCAAAAGCTTCTAAAAGAAGGCCGAATAGGCCTCGCGATTGCCTCTTTTCAATCAAACCCTCAGCTATCAATGCGCAAGCTAGCTAGTATGTATAATATACCAGAATCAACCCTTCGTACGCGCCTTCGAGGTATACAGCCAAAGCACGAAACTAGATCACCAAATCGAAAGCTATTACCTACTAAAGAGCAGGCCCTAGTAGAGTGGATACTAGACCTTGACTGACGCGGATTTCCACCCCAGATTATCGACGTACGACGAATGGCTGATGTTCTAGTCGCCACGCGCGGCGAGCAGCCTCCTCCTCCTCTAGGCTATTACTAGGCTACACGCTTTATCAAGGCTCAGCTAGAGCTTTAAATAAAGTGGAATAGGAAGCGTAACGCCCAGCGCGCGTTATCTAAGGATCCTGTTATAATTCAGGCCTAGTTTAAACTTGTATAGGACATACGGCAGACTTATAGGATCCAGGATAAGGATATATATAACTTTGATAAGACTAGCTTTACTATAGGTATTACTAGAACGTCAAAAGTAGTTACTAGCTCTAACATAATTAGCAGAGCAGTGTCTATCCAGCCAGGTAACCGTGAGTGGGTTACAGTGATTAAGGGGGTAAACGCGACTGGCTAGACTATCCCACCCTTCCTTATCCTAGCTAGAAAGCTCTACCAAGCAGCCTGGTACTATAATATACCTATTGACTAGATAGTCACTGTCAGTAACAATGGCTAGATGACTGATTAGCTAGGCCTCGCCTGGTTGAAGTACTTTAATAGCTATACTAGGATATATACAGTAGCTACCCATAGGTTGCTCATCCTCAACGGTCACAGCAGCCATGCTACGCCTGAATTCAATTAGTACTATATAGAGAATTATATTATCACCCTCTATATACCACCTTATACGTCATATCTACTACAGCTGCTAGATGTAGGCTGCTTCTCGCCTCTGAAGCGCGCGTATAGTCAAGAGGTCCAGCAGCTCACGCGCTAAAGAGTCTTCTATATAGACAAGGTAGATTTTCTATCTATCTATAAATCAGTTAGGCCACAAGCTCTAAAGCTAGAGAATATCCAGGCTGGCTTTCAGGTGACAGGGCTTATCCTATTTAACCCAGAATGGGTACTCTCGTTGCTGACTATCGTCCAAACGCCGTCACCACCACTAACAACCAGCGTAGTAGAAGGATAGTAGATAGCTGGGACGCCACATACAGTAGCTCAGCTTCAGCAGTAGGCTCGCTTTATTCAGGATCTCCGTTATTAATAGTCTTAGAGCCCTACTAACCAAGCTATCCGCTAGCTTGTTAAAGGGTGCTAACTTGCTATACATCAAACTACTATCCTTACAGAGGAAGTTATAAAGCTTCAAGCAGCAGTACAGCGTTAAAAGCGTAAGCAGAGGCAGCAGCGACAGTATATTGCCTATAGAGGCGCTCTACAGGCTCAGGAGGGCCAGAGGCTAGCTGCAGAGGCTGATAGGGTGGTCGAGGAGGGTAATCAGATAGATTAACCAGGACGGCGTCGGGCACCACCAACCTACAGTAACTGTCACGTTCAAGGACATAAAAGGACTCAGTGTACATCTAGATAGCGCAAATCTATTAATTTTATCTATATTTTAATCTATCATGGTGGTGTTGAGTAATCGCTCAGTGATGGTAGATTTTTATAGTGGGGTGCGCAGCTTACTGATGTGCGCAGCTTACTGATAAAACACGTTAATGCCTGGTACCCCTCTCCAGAGGACTTGCAACTGCCGCCCACATCTCCACCTCCCTCCCATATAAACGCACGTCCGTTATTGCATGCATTACCCCGTTATCTTCTTCTACGACACATCTCACCTATCACACCAAGATCAGGCCTTCGATCTCCATTCGCCCATCACAAGGCTGTCCGCCGTGCCGGGACCGGTAGATTGACACGCCTAATTCCACAATAACGCTTGGCTACCGCCCTCGCCACCCGTTCACAGCATCGTGCAGGGATGATGCATGTCCAACGCTCTTGTATATGCGGGGCCCTCAACGTATGCGTTCGCGTCGATGCGGGAGATCAATTGTCTGCGAGGCATCCGATGAGCTTTGTCGTCGAGAGCTCGGGAGTTGCGGTTGAAATGGCGATGATCTCCCGTTGCCGAGATGCGTTAGACAGCCAACAACCTCGGTTTCGTTTTTGCGCCTTCGCTCGAGACGCGAGCTGGAGAGGGAAACATGGCGCTTGGGATTCTCGAACCCAAGGCGGACGAGCAGCCTCCAGGCACCGAGCTCCTCGTCGATACGCAAGAAACGAGGCTCGAGAACCAGCACGAGCACGCAGCCTTCAAGCATGCAAAGGCAAAGGTAGGACGACCGGTCGATACACATTCTCTGCAATAGACGGATGCGCTGATATATATGGGGTAGAAAAAAAACATCATCCTGATCCCGCAACCATCTGACGATCCAAACGATCCACTCGTGAGCTCCCCAATCACCACAGGACAAGCCAACCGCTGAAACACCACAGCTCTGGCCAACCCGGAAGCGCGAAGCCTACTTCGTCTTCCTCTTCTTCAACTGCATAATCTTTGCCGCATGCCCGGGCCCCATGATCGCACCGGCGACCGTCGCCCTGGCCGCCCAACTCCACGTCCCCATAAAGCACGTGGCCCAGCTCTCAGGCTACCAGCTCCTGATCGTAGGCGCTCTAGGGTTTGCAGCCCCCCCCCCCCCCCCTCCCACCCCTTAATCACCTACCGTCCCAACCTCGAGGTCGCTAACACGTTCCCCGCCGCAGCCCCGTGATCTCCGTCCTCGCGCAGAAATACGGGAAGCGCCCGCAGTTCCTCGTCGCCTCTTTCTTCGGCGTCATCGGCACTGGCGTCTGCGTGGCGGGCTTCGATCAATCCTCGCTCGACAGGTCCTACCATGTTCTCCTCGCGGGCCGCATGCTGCAAGGCATCGGCACCACGGCGTACGAATCCCTTTCCGTGGCCGCCATCGGCGACATGTTCTTCCTCCACGAACGCGGCCTGCGGACCGCCCTCCTCGTCCTCACGCTGGCCTGTCTATCGAGTTTCGTAGCCGTGTGCGCGGGCACCATGTTCGAGCACCTGGGCGCGAGGAACCTCTTCGTCGTGCTGCTGCCGATCCAAATCTTCGGCTTGGCGGGGACGGTGGCGTTTATGCCGGAGACGCAGTTCAGGAGGGAGGAGGGGGTGAGGACGCCGCCGGAGACGAGTCACGATGACGCTGTGTACGAGAAAGGGGATGGGGGTGCCATCGCTGAAGACGCGGTGCGGCGTTCCACGCTTCCGTCGGATGCTGTGCCGCGACGCGGCTTCGTGCAGGATATGAGGGTCACCTCGGGCGTGTACAACAACGACAGCGTGTTCAAATTACTGGGGGAGATATTCGTCCACCTGCTCAACCCAGCGGTGATCTGGATACAGCTCGTCAGCGCCGTCCTGGTGGTACGTATATATCAATCAAAGTTCCCCCCCCCCCCCACCACCACCACTAAACTCACCCCCGCAGTCCTTCTTCGTAGGTACAGCCTACACGCTCGCGCAAATCTTCTCGCCGCCCCCCTACTCCCTCAGCGTCTCGCAAAACGGCTTTTTCTTCACCGGCGCCCTGATCGGCGGCATCCTCGGCGTGGCCGCCGGTCCGCTCTGCGACCTCACCGCGCGCAGACTCGCACGCCGCAACAAAGGCGTCTACGAAGCCGAGTTCCGCATCCCGATCTGCGCCCTCGCCGCCGCCGTCTTCGCCGTGGGCTGGTTCGTTTTCGCCTGGGCTCTGCATCATCCCGCGCGGCATCGGGTCTATCTGTGCTCGTTTTGCTACGGGGCCGTGTGTTTTGGGACGTCGGTTGCTTCCACGTCGGCGGGTCTTTATATCCTGTGAGATTTCCCTCTCCCCCTCCCTCTTTCTCTCTCTCTTTTTTCTCCCCCCGTTTCTCCATCTTCTTCCCATCCATCCATGCCAAACCCCTCGCCCAAACCAAACCAAACCAGACCAAACTGACAACCCCACCACCCCCAGCGACGCATTCCGCACCAACAGCACCGAAATCTTCATCCTCCAAATGATGATCAAAAACTTCCTCTTCCACGCCTTCAGCACCTTCATCAACGACTTCGCCGCCCGCCGGGGCCCCGCGCACATGGCGACGGTCTTTGGCATCGTTACCTTGTGCGGGTTTACCGTCTGCATGCCCATGTATGTTTTTGGGAAGCTGAATAGGGTGCGGGTGCATAGGTTGTATGCGCGGTTTTTGGGGGAGAAGGGGAGGTAGTTTGGCGAGGGAAGGGGAAGGGGAAGGGGATGTTGTGGCGGTGTGGGTGGGGGTGGTGCAGACGACGAGTGGCGTGTGTATGCATGCACGTATGTATGTATGTACGGATTCCGACTGGAAAAAAACGGGCAGTGAATAATGTGAGAAATACCACTCAAAAAACAGGATTTCGATATCCGTGCGCTGTGAAAAAACTACTGCCACCTCGATACTACAACCAACGCTCACTTTTCAATCGTCGTTGCCAGCTACTCCAGTGCTGCCGACCCACGAAGCCTCCCCCAAACCGGCCAAAGCCGCCTCACGCACAGGGCAGCCGCGACAGTCCCAACCGCGTAATCAACCCAATACACCTCGTCAACAAAGAGGACGTACTTGAGCGAAAGGATGGCAAGATGCAGCACGGGAAGAGGAAGAAGAATCTTCGCCACCCTTCGTGATGAAAGGCCCACGTGACGATGACCAGGGGAGCGATGAAGTAGAGCGCGACGGGCGCGGCGCGGTTCGAGAGGTAAGCCTCGTAGTCATACAGAAATGTTGGCACGGCGCGGCCGAAACGTATGTCGATGAAGTTCCCGGCGGCGGGGACGAGCGCGAAGGCAGTTGTGGGGGAGGGCATTTGACACCGGCTGCCGGCGTAGACGAAGATGGTCCAGAGGAGAGCGCCTGCGGCGATGAAGAAGTCCGTTTTGCATCGGATTGGGTAGGTGACGTATCGGGAGAATTGGTCCAGGAAGAGGGTGTAGAGGGAGAGGTTGAGGAATACGTTGTTGGGGTACTCCGTGTATGTTTTTAGAAGGAAATAGGTGGGCGTGGATAGGAAGAGGACGATCGGGAAGACGCGGGGGGTGGAGAGGGGGTTTTGGGGTGCAGTGTCTGGGCGAGGTTTCGAGGTTGGTTGGGGAGTACGTCGGCTGTGTAGAGGGCGGCGAAGAGTGGGGGGAGCCACCGGAGCCATTTGTTTATCAGTCGGCATGGAGTCTCTTGGAACCAGGTCCGGAGATTCTGCGCATTTGTGCACAGGTGAGGCTTGATATGCTCCCAAGCCATCAGCGCCATCTCGATGAGAACGCCACCATCCTCGACAGGCCCTTGTTCCTTCTCCCTCTTCCTCTTTGCTCGATCCTTTGCGATACCAACAGCGTGAGTGATCTTCCTCTCCGCATCCGCGATCCTCGGTTTTAGTAAACTGCTCGGGGCAAGACCGACCAAGGCCAAGAGCGTGACGGGTGTCCAGTGCGTGAAGTGAAATTCAGGTTCCGCGCAGTTTGGTCTGTGTGCATGGCAAAAGAAAGAACAAAAACTCGGCACCACATGGCCTACGGTACGCAATGCCGAGTATAAATAGCAGTCAGCCGGCTTCGGGAGCGGTGGACCACAGCTGAGGGTATTTATTCTCTTGGAGGTTGCACTGCGCCTTTCTCCCGGGCGACTGCATCGCCAACCGACTCCTTGGTCGCCATCGCAATCGTCTCCCAGGCCCTCCCCCCCAGCTCGTCCGCACTCCTGGCCTGCACCTTCCAGCACCGCCCGGAGCGCCCGAAGCAGCCTTTGTACTCCTGCCAATCAGCCGTCGGGCCAATCCAGACCACCGCGGCCACGGCGCCTTCCGCGTACGCAGCCATGTACTCATCGACCAGCGCGACGCGCCTCGGGTACACAAACAGCCATGCGAGCGCGTCGGCGGCCAGGGGCTCGAGCGAGCGTGTGCCGACGACGGTGCGGTGGTTCGAGGGCTGGAGGTAGCGATTTACGCTGGGCTGGACCTCGACGCCGGCTACGTTCAGACGGTGGGGCTTGGCGGCGAGGAGGGCTTCGAAGAGGCCGGTTCCGCTGCCTATGGAGAGGATCAGGTTCGGGCTGGGAGGGAGGAGGGCGCAGAGGTGGTCGACGAGGGGCGCGCTGAGGGCGACGCAGCAACCCGGATAGACGGTGGGCTCCGGCGAGAGCGATGGCGGCGGCGGCGGAGGAGGATGGGACGAAGAGACATGGCCCACTACGAGAGAGTCGAACTCATCATCATCATCATCATCATCATCATCATCGTCGCGTCTGTTGTACGGTGTTGTTATTGCATGTTTATGCCCAAGCAGAAGAAAGCGACACGGCAGGATATCGTCCCTTGTCGTGGGCGGGCATTCGATGGTGACCTACACTGGTGCTACAGAAGATACAGGATTCGAAAGCATGGTGTCCACGGTCACCATCCGATGCCGTTCCTCAATGGTTGACGATTCCTGCTCGTGATGATGCCGACGATGACGCCTCCCTCGGCAAAAATGGACATGGACGTCGATATCGATAAAGACGAAATCTGCATGGAGCTATGGCCCCTCCGCATCGCTCCTGCTGCACCTGCACCTGCTGCACCCGCTCCTGCCATTAGCGACGCGTCATTCCCCGCAGCAGCTGCGTCCTCCTCCTACCACCGCCGCCAGAGCCACCGTCGAAGCTCCAGCACTTCGTATACGCGTGCTCGTCTGGAGCCTTCTACATGCCTGTCTAGGAGTCCCGCAGAGCTAGCCATGGCTCGCCTCTCCAACCCCTTCGGCTTCACGCCGCTTCCCGTGATCCTCGTGACCACCCTCACGTACATCGCCCTCTTTGCCGCCCTGCTCACCACCCACCTGACGGTTCCCCCCCACCCGTCCAAGACACCCTCCGGAACCAATCTCACCCAGGCATGGACCGATCTGGAGACCATCACACGCCAATATCACCCCTACAACAGCCACGCCAACGACCAGGTCCGGAAGTACCTTCTCGCGCGCATCAAAGACCATGTAGCTTCCAGGCATCTCGCTGACCGCGTCCAAATCATCGACGACAATGTTTCCAATGCGACCTTCTCCTCCGGCAGCACCACCGTCTACTTCGAGGGAACCAACATCATCGTCGCCATCCGTGGTTCCCAAGACAAGGAATCCTTCTTCCCGGCCACCCAGACCCCCTTGACGTCTGCCCGCGCCTCGAAGAACGGCGGGGTGTTGGTAAACGCCCACTACGACTCGGTGAGCACCGGCTTCGGCGCGACCGACGACGGCGTGGGTGTCGTGACCGTGCTGCAGCTTCTATCCTTCTTCACCGAGGAGGCCAACTGGCCGAAGCGAACCGTCATCCTCCTCCTGAACAATGGCGAAGAAGATTTCCTGAATGGAGCAAAGGCCTTTATGCGCCACCCCATCTCCCAGCTTCCGCACACCTTCCTGAACCTCGAAGGCGCTGGAGCCGGAGGCCGAGCCACGCTCTTCAGAAGCACCGACACCGAAGTAACCAGCTTCTACAGAGCCTCCAGGCACCCCTTCGGCACCGTCATCAGCAGTGATGGCTTCAAGGCCGGTCTTGTTCGCAGTCAAACCGACTACGTCGTCTTCCACGGCGAGCTTGGTCTGCGCGGCTTGGACGTTGCCTTCATGGAGCCCCGTGGCCGATACCACACCATCGAGGACTCCACGCGGGAGACCACCTATGACTCGGTATGGCATATGCTTTCGGCTTCCATTGCCACGACGTCGGGCCTGGCATCCGACACGAGCGACAGGTTCAGTGGCAACGGCAAGGCTCGCACAGACGGCAAGGTGGACGCCGGTACCGGCACCGATTCCGTGTGGTTCGACCTGTTGGGGGAGGTCTTCATCCTCTTCCGGCTCCACACATTGTTTGCTTTATGCGTTACCCTTTTGGTTGTCGCTCCCATCACCTTGATCGGCCTGACCATCGGGTTGTCGAAAGCGGATAAGAACTACTTGTTCGCTCGGAAGAAGTACATTCATTCATCGGATGATGATCAGGCCGTTGAGCTCAACGGATGGCGCGGCTTCTTCCGGTTCCCCATTGCGTTCGCTGTAGCTTCCGCCATCACTGTCGCGTTGGCCTACCTCGTCGAGCGCGTCAACCCGCTTGTTGTTTACAGCAGCCCGTATGCCGTGTGGACGTGAGTCTCCACCACCAACGCTTGCCCCCCCCCCCTGTTACTGACCACATTCCAGTATGATGCTATCCGCCTGGTTTTTCTCCGCCTGGTTCCTCCTCCGCGGGGCCAGTGCCATGCGTCCATCAGCTCTTCAGCGGATGTACAGCCTGATTTGGGTGTTCATCGGCAGCTTCGCACTTCTTGTATTCACAACCGTCCTCGCAAACAACTTCTCCATTTCCGGCGGCTACTTCGCCTTGTTTTACTTTGCCGGCGTCTTCTTCGCCCTCCTCCTATCCTACGTTGAACTCTTCTTCGCGCCCAAGAAATCGGCCTACGTTGAACGCTTCGAACAAGCAGATTCCTCGCCCCCTCATTCCGAGTCAGTTAGCCGACCGCTCAGCGGCACAACAAGTGGTGCTCGTTCTGGAGATCGCTCGCCATTGGATGACGACGCTAATGAGACCACGTCGCTGTTGAGGGGAGACCGCCGAAGCTTCCGGCGCTACGATGGGCGACGACAATCGACCAGCGAGGGAACCGACCTGGTTGACCGATCCGGGCCAGCTGATCTGGGTCATTCATATCCTGGAGAGCAAGAGTGGAGTGGCAAGCTGCCAAGTTGGCTGTGGATTGTTCAGTTCCTGCTCACAGTTCCCATCAACGTCATCCTGGTCGGTCAGATAGCGCTCATCCTTACGTCTGCTCTCTACCAAACTCCTGCAGATGGAAGTCCTTCCCTTTTCATCTACCTCGCTTTCGCCGTGCTGACTACACTGCTCGCTACTCCTGCCGGTCCATTCATCCACCGCTTCACCCATCACGTGCCCACCTTCCTCTTCTTTGTGTGCATCGGAACGGTCGTGTACAATCTCGTCGCGTTCCCATTCTCGAGGGAGCATGCATTGAAGGTCTATTTCGTCCAGCAAATGGATCTCGACAGCGGGGTAAACATCGTGTCCTTGACCGGACTGGATGGCTACGTTCAGAATGTCATCAAGGAACTACCCAGTGCGCAAAACAAGCGGCTAAATTGCACAACACCCGATATCGCCACTCGCAAGGAATTAAAAAAGTGCGCGTGGGAGGGCTTATCGGCTCAGGTCGTGCCCAAGGCCTCGCCCTATGGCAACAAGACAACCCCCGACTCCTGGCTGGATTATTCCGTTTCCAGAAAAAAGTCGACGAATGAAGCGACGATTCGCGTAGTTGGGCAGAATACACGCGCATGTCGCATCTTGTTTGACGCGCCCATCTCTGATTTGGCAATCGACGGCGCGGTTTCAGACCCCCGTTTCAATGCGACTGGCGACAACGGCAGCAAGGAACTGCGGCTGTGGCATCGCGAATGGTCTCAACCCTGGAACGTTAGCGTGGCCTGGCAAGGCGACGCGAATTCGACGCTTTCTGGAAGAATCGTCTGTCTGTGGTCCGATGCAAATGCGGGCGCTATTCCAGCTTTTGACGAGGTGCAGCACTACCTGCCACTGTGGGCTATCGCGACCAAGATCAGTGATGGGCTGGTAGAAGGCTCCAAACGTTTCAAAGTATGAGAGGCTATCGTGCTCGCCCTATGCATGGGGGTCAATGCTGTCTCCTTTTTCTTGCTGCGATATCCTTTCCGGTTTGCATATAAGCACGGCGCCCTGGTGTTCTTGCTCGACACGTCATTTCCGACGTCCTGTGTGATGCTCTTTGCCCCTTCCTTTTTTTTCTCCCCTTCGCGTCTCTCTTTTCGCTGCTGCATTCTGGACATCGTTGGGCGTGCATGATCTCATCATCTGTGTATCCTCGATAGCATCACCATGGCACTTTAGTTGAATGCTAATGGAACGAATACCACGACTTGTCTCACGACGTAGGCGCAAAAAACATTATTCTGTACACGACGAACTAACGATTGCCTTGGATATACATCCTTGCTGCTCATACACTTCCAACCGTTGCGCGGGCAAGACAGTCAGCAGCCCCCATTATTCGACATGGCTATCTTAGACAGCGTTCGAGACTGTGCGCAGAATCATCCAATCTCTGCGGCCGCTGGACTCCTGATCGCATTACCTGGAACCTACTTCTTAATCACTGGAAAGTCCATGTCGTGCGCCATTATTGGGTTGTGCGACACGCCTTCGCCGTCTTCCCCACCGCTCACAGACATCATCCGAAGCGTCCCAGTTTACGAATCGCAACACTCACTGGACCTGCGCCTGAAACTTCCAATCTCGAGATGGACCAATGAGCCTGCGTCAGCGTTCGCAATCCGCATAGTCCAAAGCACCGGCAACAGCATCGCCTTGTTCCTCACGGCTGTGGGTGAGAAGCTCGGATTAGACGTGCACCGGCTTTTGGAACTTCTACACGAGCGGTGGGCCTCCAACTTCCCCTTCACCAGGGTTCTCTCCATAGCCGTCACCACAGCACTGCCTGGCGCCTTCCTCGTCTTCGTCCGCGACCATCCAAAGTCGTGGGCGGCCCGGCACCAGACCAAGATCGCAAACGCGTTACACGTCTTCACGCTCGTGACAGTTGCCCAGCAGCGGATTTCGGTCCAGGATCTGCTGGTGACTGCGTTAGTCATGGTATCGTTTGGAGCCCTGCAACGGGTGGTGAGCCACCATCATGACTCTAGCGCTGTCTCGGAATCGGCTATTGAAACTCTTTTGTCGCAACCACATGCAACGGTGGCTAAAACGGATATCACTCCCCCGACCGATGAGGACAAGAATCCTCTTGTCAATACAGCGCAAATCAACGATGGGGATGATGGAGGTTTGACCGCCGGCTCTGGTACAAGATCAAAAGACGAAGAGATAGCAAGACTACGAATAATGTTGACCGAATATCGGACAGCGGAGAAGGTTAAGGATATTGACTTGAAGCGCACGCAAGACGAATTGAAAAATGCTCGGAGCACTCTCAACGAGACTTTTGGCGAGTACACCAGCTTGCGAGAGGAAATGCGAAACATGAGGCAAACCCTCGGCCGCGAGCACCAGGCTGTCGTGTATCGCAAGGACATTGAACTCTTCGCTTTGCGCAAGGCCAACGAACACAAGGAAAGTTACATCAATGGCCGCGAGGGTAAACTGGAAGACGTCGCCCGCATGCAGAAGGCTGCCCTCGAACTCA
Organism: Corynespora olivacea; assembly: GCA_019202945.1. Lineage (NCBI taxonomy): Eukaryota > Fungi > Ascomycota > Dothideomycetes > Pleosporales > Corynesporascaceae > Corynespora > Corynespora olivacea. Next base: position 17,215 of record JAGQEM010000264.1, read on the forward strand.
AAGAAGCACAGATCCGGAACCTAAAAGACCGCGTCAGGTTTCTCGAACGCCAGGAAAGTCCCAAACCAGGCGAGGGGGACGATTTCAAGATCGACAGTGCCATCGATGAAGATACCGATTCCCGGTCCAACGCCGCCGTTCAGGTCAAGCTTCTTCGAATCAAGGGTCGCAATTCTCCCGAATTCGAAACCGACATCCGTGAAAAAGATGACGAGGCCGCTAAGCTCCAGATCGATCCTTCCGATGCTGTTGCCGCTCTGTCGAAAGCCCAGGATGAATTGCGAAGAGCTTGGGACGCTACCCACTCGGCCCAAACGGCCCTCAGAGACGAGCGCTCCCTTCATGTTCAAACGCAGGAAAAGCTTTCCGAGGCAACTTTTCGTATCGAGGAGTTGAAGAAAAGCAGTCCGAAGAATTCATTCGCCGCGCTTCCGACAATCGAGGAACAAGACAAGAAGGAGTTGGAAGCGATGTTCAACACGGCCCAAGAAGACAACCTTCGACTCTATGCCGAAGTCGAGGCCTTTGAAAAGCGCGTAAGGGAAGCCAACGCGCGCGTCTTCACCGCCGAGCAACAATCAGAGGCCTTGCGCGAACAACTGCGCCTTGAAAAGGCCATCAACGAGGACATGGAAACAGCGCGTCCATCGCTCGTCCACCGCGTACATTTCCAGCGCATGGAAGGCCAGCTAAAGGAATCACGTGACGTGTTGGAAGAAAAGGAACAGGAGATTGCACAACTGAAGAAGGGTGTTGTTGAGAAAGAAGAAAGCGTCGAGGGCGCGGTCAAGGACAAAGTGGAGGCCATGGAGCAGAAGACGAAGATCGAGGAAGAGAACGAGAGGTTGAAGAAGAGCGTACAAGATCTGGAGAGTACGAAGGTGCAGTTGATGAAGGATCATGAGAGGTTGGCCAAGCAACGTGCAAGGCAACGGACGACGAGTGCGGAACACAGCAGGACAAGTGCCAGGTCCAGCGGGGCAACTTTGGTCACCGAACCGGTTACTTCAACGGAGCCGCTCCCTGATGGTTTCGCTCTTGCGAATGAAGATGAAGCAGAACCCCCTCTTCCCACACGTCCCATATCCCTCTCACCCATCCCGTCGACAAGCATCCAAGGAACACCTGAGCGCCACCTTCGCAACGATACCAACCGTCCCTCGATGATCTCGAACGATGTGCCGCCTCCCGAACTCCGCTCCGAACGACGCAAGTCGTTTACCCTCAAGCACATCATGAGGAAACTCGCCGGTAAAGACGACTCGGACGACAAGCAGAAGAAGGGCGTGGAGAAAGAGGGCGCGGAACGGGAAAAGGGAAGACCGAAGACGGCACTCCTACCCAGAGACAGGAACGTACCCACAAGACCGAAGACGGCGAGCACGGCGACGACCGCCAGGGATTTTGCGACACCGCCGACAAGTCAGCCCGTGAAGCATAAGCAAGAGGCGAACGAGAAAGAGCGGCCGAAAACGTCATCGGCTACCGAGACAGTATCCGCACCTGCACCTGCACTTCCATCAATCCCCGCTCTCCCAACAAAGACACCGGATGCGAAAGAGCAAAGACCCCAAACCGCAGCCCCCGCCCCCGCCCTCCTTTCCAAAGAAAAGAGTCCCCTGAAGGAGAAGGAGCAGAGACCGAAAACTGCAAGACCTACATCGACATACCACACGGATCCTGACTCCGCGAGACCGCTGACTGCTGGGTTCTCTACCCCGGCGAAGGGGGAGAAGGAGAAGAAGAAGCGGTGGAGCTTGGGGGGGAGTTTGGGAGATAGGGGATCGTAAGTCTCTTCTTTTTTTTCTTCTTTTGACGGGGAATGGGGCTAATATGTTTTTGTAGGAAAAGATTGGCCAAGAAGAACGCTCTCCTGAACTGAGTGAGGTGAGGTGAGGTGGGGTGGTGAAGCAAGCAGGAGTTTCTCGTGTGGTGTCGTCGGTGTATACCATGGGGGTTGGGTCGGGGTCCGTTCTTTCGGGTACGATATCAACTACTTAGACTACATCGGCGTCTGCGGTACAATCGGTTTGTATATCATTGTTGAGTCGGGGTAGATGCAGGTCTACTTTTTACCGCTCCTCCTCCCCCCTCCTGGCTGGCTTTGTACACCACAACATATACGCGCAACGCAAGATGTGGATAGAGGTAGTGGCGGTTGGGTCTCGGAATTGAGATTATATACGTGTCTGGGACGGTGGACGCTTTCTTGCCTCGCTTCCCTTCCGCTTTCCTCGCAATGCTGTGCTGGTTTTGTGTCGTGATGGTTCGGCTTGCGGGCCTTGCTTGGTGCTTTGCTTTTCTTCTCGTCGGTGGGGCTGCGTGCGTGCGTGCGTGCGTGGGGTGGCGTTGCATCGCGAGTTTATCTTGGTTCTGTGTCGTCGGTTCCAGAGACTATCGGTGGGCTCGGATTGGGTACTACCGGTTAAAAAAGGTGTGTTTTGCGGGCGTGTAGGGAGGCGGTTACGTAAACCATGGCGGCGGAGACGTGTATCGTAGCGAGGAGGATGGGGCGAGACTCGTGGTGCTGGACGTTTGTTGTGAAGACGGCGAAACTGACGGCGTCGATGATAATGGTGAGGGTGACCTGGAGTATGTATATATTGGTGAGAGTTTTGAGCTTCGTGAAGCAAGCTTTTTTCCACGTCGGAAGGATGCTGAGGTCAAGGAATATTCGGAGACGGCGATGGAAGGCAACGTACCGCGATGAAGCCATGTTGGAAGGTCGGTCCGAAGTGGAAGCGTGTAGTTTGTCAAGTGAGTGGGCTCGAGGTCGTGATGCTGGCGGAAAGTGAGAGACTCGTGAGGCTGGGATGGGTCTTGCAGATGTGATGGGCGGAGCGCATGGGTTGGTGGGGCTCTTGTGAGGTGGGATCTATGGCGACATGGGGCCTTGATGTAGCAGCAGGCGCTGTAGGTGACAAGGACGCATTTTAGAAGATATGATGGTTGGTGGTGTCTGTTTACCGCCGTTGTTGGCCCGTTGTTGGTCCGTCGTCCTCGCGGCGTTGTCGGAGGATGTGGATGTTGGACTCGCGGTTGCTGTCATGCAGGCTGTCACCGCTTGGTAGGATGTCTCGTGGGTCTACGACTGTGTGGTGGTGTTTGTGGTCTGGATTTTGTTGTGCGTGAGGATCACGAAGGCGTGGGAGAGCGCGTCGGTGCGAGCTCATGCGCGCTCCTGTCGAGAAGAAATTCAGCGACGTATTACCACCTGCAAATACTGTGCTATCTAGAAGTGGTTCCAGAAGCCAGTTATCTGCGCGCGTACTGCTGAGATGAGGCTGCAGAGTCATGCCATAAGGAGCAGCTCGTCACTGTCAAGGTCTTTACTCAGCGCGCTGAGCGCATCCACTAGCGGCTTTGGGACTTGGATAGCTCTTTGAATGAAACCACATACTATATTCATATACCAAACAACATCTTTGTTGGCGCTCGACGCTTTATCCATGCGTCTGCCTCTGTTGTGGTTCTGCCTGTTGCAGTCCGCCAACGCCCGCAACCTGTCAGGGCTGCCCATTCATTCACTATACCAGGATTGCAACGTCACCAGCTTCGCATTCGATAAGTATCATCATTCAAATACTACATTGCAGCTTTCCGTCTACGGCAGGCGCGTTCAGAGCCCAAGCCCTCCTCGAGGGTGGCCATCATGCACTCACTGACCCTCATACGCCGTGACCAGCACGATATGCTCTCTAAAGAGTCTCTCAAATAAATATAAGCATGAAAATATTCCCTAGAGCATATAAAGCGACTCCAGATAGGTTGTAATACCCTCAAAGCGTTCCCAGTCCCTCACCACCTTTCCCCTGCTCATCCCAACTTCTCGGCCCTCAGCATATGGTCACCCACCCATATTCTGCACGCCCTATTGCTTCAGTACGCGTGACGCCCAAACCTGACGTCACGTCCAGCAAAACCAGCCAATCCGCACAAACTCCCCTCCATATCCTCTCTCACCTTCACCTTCATCTACACGGAACCGTTGCCGAGGATCGGCCGTCGCTTAAGAAAATTGTCCGTGCGCCTATGGGTATATAAAGCCTGCCCCCCGTCCCCTTGACGCTCTCTTTTTCCTTTCCCAGCACACTACAACGTATGATCTCTTCCATGTCTTCCTCATGACATTATCGTTATCATCTCAAGTCTCCATCTTCCCTACTTTACGTTTTTCCATCGTCACTTCATGGCTTTCGTCCATCATGTCACATGACTCTGTTGTCTCTTCTTGACTTCGTGTCATCGTCAAGTACTTCCTTCGTCCTATATGCTTTCACCATTCTAATATTTGTCAGTCTTGTCGACAAGGATCTATCACCTTCATCGTCGTCTACCTTCGTCGTCATCGACCTTCGTCATCGACCTTCGTCATCGACCTTTACCTTCTTCTACCCTTATCGTCGCTGACCATTTTCGACGCTTCATCGATGTCGACTATCGTCTCCGATCCTCTCTCCTCCAAGATCTCCATGACCTCCACTGCTTCCACGACTTCCACGACTTCATCTCCATCTTCGCCTGAGCATTTCGCCACTAGCCTCAACCGACATGGCGTTTATCAGCATGCAGGCGCCTTCGGGTCAGGTCAAACTTGCTGGTGAGCGTCATGGGTTACTGCAGCTCTGTTGATTGCCAGGTTTTGCGTGAAGGGGTCTTTGCAGAGCCGAGTGGAAACGTCCTACCAAGGATAGAAGGGTTAAGTCGCCTGGCCTACTCTGCAAGACTACCTGGAGCAAACCGCATCTTCATCTGTCTGATTTTCCGCCGGTGCTAGCATCCATGCTCTTGGCTTCGCAACTTCGACACGTGCGCTGGGTCTGGCTCCTTCATCATCTCGATTCAATTCGACTCTTCACGCTTCCTTGCTGCTTCGGTCTGTCGCTTTCTATGGCATCGATCAACCAACAATGGTCTTCCAACTCCATCCACTTCGGACACGATGCTTCAACATCCTTTCATCACCAAGACACTTTAGCATCTCACCCTCTTGACCCTCTCCTCTCTTCTACATGCCGTCGACACCGAACGTACGCAGCCAGCCTTCTCAACACCCATACTCGCCCACCCAGCGCACGCCAACCAACCGATAGAGTGAAATACTCGGCACCGGACAGGGTTGATTCCATCATCGACAAATCCCCTGGGCGCTCCTGATCTGCGGATCAGTGTAGCGTTGAGCTCGATCGATTTGAACGTTAAGGATAGTACAAGGTGTGGTTCGAGGCCACAGGGTCCTTCGTGTAGGAATCTGGTCTGGCATGGTCATCATGGTGCTCGCCATGGATGATACAAGAGACGGAAGTTAGACTATAGGTCTTCGAGCTTGGTATGTTGTGATGGATACTGGTACAAGGTGTGGTTCAAGGCCACAGGTCCCTTCGTGCTTGGAGCTTGCTAGTCTTGGTGTTGAGTGTACAGATGTCAAAGACACTGTCGCTATTGCGTGGTTGTTGGTTGCTTGGTTCGTCATGGATGGTTGCTTGGTTCATCAAGGATGTTGATCTCTTGGTTCATGGTTGATGGTCGTTGGTTGCTTGGTTCATTATGGTCATTGATGCTCGGCTCATCTTCATAGTGGTTGGTCTTCTAGTCGTTCATTAAAGGTCGTCGTCAAAAGTTTTGATTGCTTCATCATCTTGCTCGTTGAAGGGTTCCTTTGTGGTTCAGTTCTCTAATACCAACGTTGCACATTATAATCTCTGCTCTCTGCTTCCTTTGTATTGCTACCGTATTTCATCGTCGCGAAGTGCCTTTGTTCCCGCCGTCGCTATCGCGCGTACCACTTCATCCCCTCGCGCTCTGTTCACCATGTTTCACTTACTACTCAATCTGCCGATTTTACAGTGACTTAAGAAGGGAGTTGAAGATGATTATACCCATGTCTGGTACGAAACCGTCTAGGAGTGCGCTCGAGCAGTTGCCATATCTAGTCAATACACGACGCCACTCTGATTGTTTGACCTTGATATTTCGACAAGCTAACAAAGGGAGGGGAGGGGGGACGCAGATTGTACATAGTTTCGTAGATATCTCATCAAAATGACCTATGGACACTTGTTAGTTGCTCACTCTACATAATAGATAATCTAGCAAGCGCCTTTCCGGACTGGCAAGTCTTGCGACCAGACGTTAGCTGGAAGCGCGCGCGAGACATCAACTTGAACAATTATGATTAACTGAGAAAAGTGGATTTCAACAGTATTCTTGCATACTGGAACATATATCGTAACAACAACTATCGTGCTACCTCTATTAAGGGAAATAGGATGTGCGCGAGAATCCATTAAGTCTAAGAAGCGAAGAAGCGAGACGATGCTGATATCCTTCATGGTCTGGCGCACGCAGAGTTAAACTTACGCACCATAGCCGCCACACTAAGATATGACTTTGAGCTGGTGGATTCTGGTTTGGAGGATACAACTGCTTATCGCGACCATTCTTTTGGATTTACTAAGGAGAGAATTCAGATGTTTGTAGCAGATAGTGAAATGCCGAAACGGTAGGCAACCAATCTACATAGCGTACCTAGAAGCGCAGAGAGCATCCTTCACAGCGGCTACTACGATACAGTTACGAAAATATACTAGGGAGCACTCTCTGGTCTCGGCGGATAAAACAGCTCCTCAGTCGTAACAGCCCTCCCCTGCAACTCCACCAACTGTATTGGGATCGATTTCCTCTGAGGTGTGCTCGCCCTCCTTTCCCTCTGCCTCTTCCTTTCCTCATAACGTCTCACACTCCCCCTCGTCTTCAGCGGCGCCTTCTCCTTCGGTAACCACGATTCTAACGTATCGACACTGACACGTGAACTGTTGGACCTCTCTTCAACCACTGCAGAGAGAGGCCAGCTCTTCTGCCTAGCCACTTTCTGCAGAGGCTCAACCTCTGGAGTAATTGGCCACATCTTCTTGGGAAGCGGCTTCCTTCTCACGCTGAATTGTTGGACTACGCTATTGTTGGCGGCACTTTTAAGGTAGGGAGCTGGGGGGAAGGGAATGGGTTGCTGGAAGAGCGAGTGAGATGATGGGGCGCACGGTTCGCGCATCGGGGCAAAATCTTGCTCACCAGCTTCTCGATGAGCAAGTTCGGTGTCTTTTAGCAGCCCCGCATGGATTCTCGGCGATGGTGGAAGGGAAGAAAAGGAAGGCCTTTGTCGACTTACCGGCCGTCTTTCATCAACCTCCACATCCGTCATCGTACACTTGGTTTCCTTGATAAAAAGGGATGGATGCTGATGGTTCATCCTCGAGTCCAAATCACTTCCCAATCCCAGTCTCCCATGACTCACACTCACATCATGCCAACATGTCCCCTCTTCATGCGCATGATACTCGCACACCCTTCCCATTCGAAACATGCCAATCCTCCCCTCCCTCTTCCTCTCCACATACATTCCAAAGATCCTCCTTACCTGTTCTTCCTCCGCAAACATCCTATCTATTACTAATCTCTGCAGTTTCTCACTCACACCGCGCTCGCTAAACACAAAGTCAAGCACCTCCGGATCCGGCCCCTGCTTAGGATCAAGCCATCTCACCAACTCATCCATAACATAATCCTCAAACTCCGTATCCGCAAAGCGTGTCCCTGTGATGTGTGCGCGGATCAGATCGAAGCACTCGGACCAGAGGAGCGTGCGTTCCAGTGTCAGGACTGGGGAAGTGAGAGACGGACGGAATTTTGGGATTATTCCGGACTGCAGATACGTCTTGTAGAGTTTTAGGGCGTCGTGGTAGGTTTCTGTCAGAACGACATTGGCAATGACTTGACCTGGTGGAGGCGGTCGGATGCGCGCGCGCAGATATCGAGATCGAGAGGCAAGAGTTGAGGGCATGTAGACAGATTTTCGGGGAAACGATTCCGGACCTTCGATATTGTCGATTAAAAATTGTATTGTGTATGATGGTGTTGTAGGGCGTAACGGGTTACGTGGTGTTGGTGGTGTTGAGGGTGTGGATGTGCGATACTGTGTGCGGCACATTTTGCAGTGGATGCACATTTTCGATTGCAATGTCGAAGCTTAGAACTCCGTTTCCTCTTACTTTTCTGTTTAATTTCCCCATTCTGGCGTGGCTAGACCGATCTCGGTCTTGCAGTGTTGTGAAGATTCCCGTGTCCTGTGGAGGTCAATGCTCCCCGTCCCTCCTCTCAGTCACACAGAACAGTGACACATCTGTCAACGGTCTGAGCCATATTTTCCACTGTGAACCGTGCAAGGTAAGTAATCATGCTCCTATAAACGCGCTGTTCCTGCCTCGCTTCTTTCGTTCGCAGCAGCAGCCCTGACATTCAATATGCGACCACAACATGCAAGCGCCGACGAATATATACCTCGTCTCACGCCGCAAAGAAAGCCTAGGTCATCGTATGAATATTGTCCAGGGTCATCGTATTTGCCTTCTGTCTTTTCTTTGCGTCAAACACCTTCAATAGAATCCCCGTCAATGAGGGACTCTTCATTCACAACATCAAGCAGAAATACCATGCTTTACAGACACAAAAGATACGCTTCCGAGCCCTCAAATTCAACGACATCATCCACACAACCGCAGTGGAAATTGTCAGATTGGTGGCCCAAGTTTCTCCGCATGATGTCTTTCAGCTTCGGCCAGAGCAAGAGGAAACCCAATGGACCGAAGCGCGTAAGAGGCAAGATTCGGAAACAGTGCAAACTCAAAGTCATTGAGCGGCCATTGTCTTTTGAATTCGATGCAGAGCGTGGCTTCGTGAACTTTGAGCCGCAGCTAGATACTAGTGTTGGAAAGGGGAAGTCCGAAGCAGTGGCCAAGAAGGACATCAGCAGACCGCAGGATACTCGGCTCATACTACGACGCAATAGCATGAATCTGATTGGCGATCCCCGACCTTTGAGCATGCCGCCTCATCCTACTCGCGACATCGAGGTCCACGGGCAGAGCGGAGACAACGTGGCGACAATAGACATGCACGGAGCATTGGCTGGAGTTCCAAGACCAGCGATCCAACGAACAGTTTCACTGAGTGCCGCGGCGCAGAATGCCGGGACGAGAAGTCAGTGCCTCGGTTCACATCCACCAGAGCGCGAAGTCCCTCCAGTTCCTCAGTTACATGTCGAGGAATTACCGACAGCGTTGAAGATGAAAAACTTGAATCGGAAAAGGAAGAGTGCAATGAATAATAGAGAGCCGCTGGCGGAACATCATCTTCTCGTTGGACAGCAAAAACCTGAATTCCCGTATACTCAATCACTACGCGTTCCCCAAGTCTCTCTGTCGATATCATCAACCTCGTCTACAGCAACTACTACACCTTCATCCACTGCTGCGAGTGTCTCACTGAGGCAGAAGCCTGAGCCCGTTGTTCACGAGCTTGATGACATTACCACATCCGCGAATCGATCTTCTACCCTCGATCCACATGCCTACGAACTCTACCGAAACTACCAGACGACTGGAGAGATCAAGTGTTGTATCAGTGAGCTTTCCACGTCCTCTAAAAGTGGAAATCTTAGTTGGCAGTGCTGTTGGTCGCTGATCAATGCGCACACCTTGGGTATCACTATGCAAGACATCGATTTCTGTGATCAGTGCATTGACATGCTAGCTAAGTTCATTGCGTCCGATATTCCAGCTGATTACGACACTATCAAGCACGTATTCAGTGCAGGGAGTATTTCTGGACCCATGAAGCAATTCGTCGTGGATCGGTGCTTGGGTTCGGGAAAGAAATTTGTCGGAAGAGACAGCTCAAATTTGTGGAGACTACCCCAGAGCTTCATGTGCCGAGCCTTGGAGACTGCGGTGGGGTTGCTGAATGAAGGTGCGCAGAATGAAGGAAAAAGGGATGAGGTCTGCCGGTACCATCTACACCGTAAACCTAAACAATGCTACAAGCGGAAGAAGGGTCAGATAACCAAAGATTTTGATATAAATCAGGCCATACATCCTACGGTAGATGCACAGAGCCCTGGTTGCGTCACCTCGGCCGGCGATGTATCACCGGGAACAGTCATCGAGCCCGACTCATCGATATTTATGACTCCTCCAGTTCTCTTAGTACCGTTCGACGATGAAACCCTACCCCCTTCGAACACAGGTAGTGCCCTTACATATATTTCCGAAACCAACAGGATAGCAGAACCGGTGACGAAGCAAGAAGCAAAAGTCATGGCCATTTCCCGCCCCCGTGATGGAGCAGCGCAGACGCCGGGGGTGGTCAACACAATCGTTCAACCCAGAATGGTACACATTGGCCGAGAACGGCATCGTACTATTACTGAGGTACCGAACGTGACAGAGCCCGATAGGACACGCAAGAGTGGTGACGCTCGATACGAAGGTGTTCTCGACTCGGAGTCTGCAATCAATCTCCCTAGCATGACACCGTCAGATCGCGCGACAGCATGTGCGAGTCCTCCCATGACAGCCCTCTTCAAGCCAGCGGAGGGAAGCTTCCCCGAATCATTGCAAGATGAGCTATCCTTGGGAACCCCCCACACTGAATGGGCAACTGATAGGTCGAAGGTTTTGCATTCGTCTGTCAGCTCGTCAGCCTCCTCGAAATCGACTATACTGGACCGACACCGAGATCTTCCAATGCAAAGTTCGCTTCAGATACATGAGCGCAAGCAGAGCGATGTGAGCATGGTCGAATTGTATGCGAAGAGTGTTCCGGGGGCGTTTGTAGAAATGGAGGTCGGGACAACACCATGAGAGCTGGATCCTGCGAGGCAGTTTTGGAAAAGAAAAATCGCTGCTTCAATTACTTCCTTGAAGGTGGAAAGTTTCCCAGGTCTCGTTTTAGCGATGTATTGGGAAAGGTGCGTCTCTTTCAGGGCTCTTAAGGCCGGTAAGGGTAATGTATTTGATCTAACGGCTGTTTTAGATATGAATTCTAGATAAAGCTTTTTCGGATAAGGGGTTGGAAATCGATTAGGTCGTGTATATAGGTTTGATAGGCGGAGTCAAATTCTTGATCGTGTGTTGAATACCTCTTCTTCCTTAGGGTGCATCTGGACTTTAGATATGCCGATATTATGGCTCTGTTCACTGCACCATCTACGGAGTTTTCTACGCTCGATCAGGCTACTGCAAGTTACTATGTAGATACTGTTCAGTGCTGTAGATAGTAGATAAATACATATCAGTACAAATAATTAAATACTTCGTCTACTCGGCACGTCTACACAAATTAGAGATGCCGAAGGCTTTAAGCCAATAGGACGGTGACTTATACGCTAATTAATCAATGCACGTGGTACTTCCCTCCCTCCTCCTCCTTCCATAGATCATATAATATAGCTTATATATATAGGTGTAATAGCTTTAAGTAGTGGAAGGGGGCAGCTCTTTATATATTTCGCTCTGTTCACATACTTGGTATATGAACCTTCGTAGCCCCTTTTTGAAACATGGGTATTCACTGATTACATACACCAAATCAACAGAAGCCGAATCGGCGTTGAAAAATAGCTACAGCGCTACTGATCGTTGATTTTCACTGAACAGAGCCTATAACAATGTTAAGGCTCACTTCCAACGCACGCTTGCTACCAATCTTACAAGGCTGTAATTTCCCTAGTGATTGCGTCAGCATCAAAGACGCAATGTGCAAATGTCGGCCCGGGCTACGACACTTGTTAACTCCGGCCAAATTCCGTGAAGTCGCGGCCGAATAGCAGGTGGAGGGACACTCAAAATGCAAAAGTCGTCCAATCACCCCTCATAGCGAGCTCTATCACGGTGAGCTTAAATCGCGATAAAGCCCATTAGGTCGAGACACAGCTTGTACAAGTCATCCTACGACAGTACATTCCCTTCTCTTTGGTGTTTCCGACATACAATATGTCGCTGATATTGCGATACCTCGAATACTCTATCGGCCTCCTGTTTTATCGACGACGCGGCTACGACGCAGATTGCCTCTTCAACACCGCACCCTTCCGCAATTGTGCTAACCCCACAATTCCGATCTCATCCCCCGACTGCGGTAACTCCGTTGCAAAACTCAGCGACGAGTATTCTTCCTTCGGCGCCGGCAAGATCCCCTCGCTGACCTGGCCGGCCGCAACCCCTAACATTAAAGAATACCTTCTGTTATCGGAAGATCCGGATGCGCCACTAGGCCATGCGAACGTACACGGCATCTACTGCTTTATCCCACCTACTGTGACATCGATATCTCCGCCTGATCTCGAGGTGCTGGGAGAGAAAGATGGTGTAAAGAGTATCCGAAGCGGATGGAGGGTTGGCAAGACCCGGAGGAATGTCGTATACCAACCTGCACGACCGCCGCGGGGTCATGGACCGCATCGGTATTATTTCGAGCTTGTTGCATTGAGTGAGAAGTTGAACCAAGCGAGATTTTCGACGGTGCCGACGAAGGAGGAGGTTGTTGAGGCTATTGGGGGGAAGGTTGTTTCGTGGGGTGTGTGGGAAGCGACGTATGAGAGTAAGGTGTAGAAGTAGGAGGAGGGCTGCGCTAAGATCATCTAATATTTGTGAATTTCAGTAGGGATTGTCATTGGTAACATCTCCTTTGTTTTATTTTGGAGAGGTTGTTTTTGGCCATGTGTTTTGCGAAGAATGATGTTCAGTATCTTTTCATGGACAGAAAGCGCGCTGAGATATTGGCAACCTACTAGAAAGAGTGGTGGATTATTCCAGGTAGATAGTGCTCGAATTTAGGCAGCGTTTTTTTAAAGGTCGGGAAATGGAGGGATGCTAGCCGCTTTCGTGGGGTGGATACCCAGCCCCCACTGTGCCCCACCGTCTCATGTGTTCCACAATTATTGTATCTCGTCATATACCGTTCTTATCAATCAATGTTATCACTGTTACTGCTATATATTGACTGTTATGAGAATTTTTCCCAACAATTAAGGTAATCCGATCAGTCGGTTCCCTGCCCGCATGGCTTAGTGGTACAGCGTCTCACTCGTATACATCTGCGAAATGAGAAGATCGGCGGTTCGATTCCGCCTGTGGGCAAAAATTTTTTGTTGCATCTGCGCCTTCTTTTTGTCGGAAGCCATCTGACTATATACTCTCCAGCTTCCTCCCATCCCCTAGCGTAGTGTGGTGCTAACCTTTTGCTTGCGGTAACGCATGCGGTGCAGTAGCGACCGAGAGGGCTTAGGTAACTGAGGCATCTCACCGTCTCACCCCCGGTTGTTGGCAGCACGCTGCATCAAACCTACCACTCACTCATTGTACTATCGTAAGCATCACCAACGTGGCCATTTCCGTCTCGCAATGCATTTAGGGTTCTTCAAATCAAACGATAACGTGCTTGTGTTCCTGCGCGAGTCGCATCCAAGACGTCAGTCGATGCGGGGAAGCTTTGTCATTGCGCAGCAAATCCTCGGCCCAGGTCTGGGAATTGTAATCATATACGAGGGCCTCGGTAGATTCGTACATCACTATTGAACTCTCTTCCCTTTTTCATTCCCATCGCAATGGCAGAACAAAAAGGCACGGCCAACCAGCGCTTGACGCAGATTAAAGACTTCGTGACTGGAAACAAAACAGCCACAACCATCCCCTGGGATCCAGACTCTACAAAGTTTCCCTCGCGGAAAGAGCTGGCTAAGATACCTGGTGCGCCTGATGAGGCTGCTTGGGTCTGGGGGGACAGTGATTATGTTCGTCGCTGAACATTTTCTTGGTTGGTTCGCGTAGGCTAATCATAGAAAGATTGGGCGGCTCAACTTACTCACACCAACACGCGTAGCGGCAGCCGCAAAGGAGATCCGAACCGGCGAGATTGTGCCTGTGAAGTACGCCGTTTTTGGAATTGAATCTCGTTAAATTATTGGAGATGCTGACTCAAGCAGTCTCCCACTCAACGTTCCAAGCCAACCTGCTTTTGGTCGCGAAGTTTTTAAGCATGAGATCAAAACCCTGGCGGAGAACTACGCGTATGATGATATCTATCACATGAACACGCAGAGTGGCACTCAGTGGGATGGATTCCGGCATGTAAGGCTGCACTCTCTGCACTCTTGCACCAATCATTCACCTTGTTTTTAGTTTGCGCATTTACCAAGCGGTTCATTCTACAACGGTGTAAGTTCTCTACAAACGTCTCTGCCGCAACCCGACTCACTGTTCTTGAGACCAAAGGCTCCGACATCACCGGACCCACCGCGAACGACAAATGCTCCATTCACCACTGGGCCGAACACGGCATCGCAGGCCGAGGCATCCTTCTCGACTACCGAGGCTACGCCCATAAGAAAGGCATCAACTTCGACCCCTACGACTACTACCCCATCTCGTGGGAGGAGCTCTACCAATGCGGCAAAGACCAAGGCATCGACATCCGCCCTTCCTCCCAGGGCGGCGACATCAAGATCGGTGACATGCTCTTCATCCGCAGCGGCTGGAAAGAAGCCTATGATTCCAAGAGTCCCGAGGACCGCGCCAGGGCCGCCCTCCGCCACGGATCCGGCGTCAACGGCGAAGACGGACAGCGGTATGCGGGACTCAGTCAAGAACAGAAGATTCTGGATTGGTTGCACGATTGCTACTTCGCGACTGTCGGCGGTGATGCGCCGGCATTTGAGGCGTGGCCGACGCATGAGGAGTATCATTTGCACGAGTATATTTTGGCGCTTTGGGGGATGCCTTTGGGGGAAATGCTGGATTTGGAGAAGTTGGCGGTAAAGTGTAGGGAGAGAGGGAGGTGGGTGTTTTTCTTTTCGTCGGCGCCGGCGAATTGTCCTGGTAAGTCTGAGTTTAGACGAACTGTGCATTGTGTGTATGCTGATAGAATCTTTAGGTGGTGTGAGCTCGCATGTGAATGGCACGGCAATTTTGTAGTCGTGCTTGCGGGGTTAGTGGTCGTGGCATAATTTGGTAGTAAAGCAGTTGTTAAGGATTCGCTTGCAGGTGACATGACAGAAGCAAGTATCATACCTCTGGAGTACTTCACATATACAGAGCTTGACGAGGATATGTGCGTAGCGAGCAAGAACATGTTATTATGCGACCCAGTTCAAGTTAACTAATGCCTAACTATATCATGCAGATGTTTCATAATAGGTGTTCATTATCATACAACAACACTACTGACCCGTATCATCAAGAGACCTAAGCTACAAAGTGCAGAGGCAAGGTCTGTGTGAGCTTCACAGATGGAAAAGATAATAACTAACCAACCTCCTGCACATGAGGCACTAGTTCAATGTTTCTATGAGCCATCATCACAGCGGGCTTATGTATCAATCCTCCTCCTACTCGTATTCCATAGGCCCTACACATTTTTGACACGGTGGAGCCATTCAAGATATTGTAGGCTGGGTATTGTAAGAATTGTGCCGTGCAGGGGCACAATGAAGGTCAATTTATAAGATGGTATGAGCGAAATGATGAGAGGTAGATAGGATCTGCGAGGGGTGAGTGAAGTATTAAGAGTTTCAAAGAACAACGGAAAAGAAGGAAGGGATCATGACTTTGATGCATAATTTTATGTTCTGTGAGAATATGAACTTCCTGCCGTCTCCCCACAAAATCCTACTTGTTCTTCTTCTCATCCTCATCGACATACTCATCCAATCCTGCATCCTCCAAGAAGTTGTCCAAAAGCTCTGCAACTTTCGCATTGTCCAAGTCAGCGAAAGGAATATGCGTGCTCCCCTTCAACCCAGCATCATCACCCAACTTCAACACTGTTGCATTACCTCCATATTTGTTGATCAGGCTAGCGCACAGTCTAGACTCAACGACAGACGTCCAATTATCCGCCCGATGATCACCCCACACGAACTGGATAGAAGTGAGCTTCGCAAGCTTCTTGAATTGCGCAAGAGGAATGACAAAGGGGCCAAAGCCGCCGGTACCAGCAGTGACGTTCGCGTTGTCAGGGAAAACATAACCGATGCTTTCGTATGTAACAATGCCCTTGATGTTCGTACCGTTGGCCTTGGAGGCGGTCATCATAGCTCGAAGACCGCCAGCAGAGTTTGTGAGGTAGACAATATTCTTTCCGATACGACCAGAGTCCGCCGCAATGGATGCAGCATCCGAGTGTAGCTCGATATTCGCCGCAGTGTCAAATTCCAGGTAACGCGCAGTTGTAGCCTGCTGCCACGCCGCACTATCTTCCGTAGGAAACTGGCTATCGGGCCACCACGTCGGCCATCGCGGCCCAAAGTTCCATGCTCCAAAGTTGGCCTGGTCCACACCCGTGGGCAGATATGTGTAAGATTCGCAGCCCCAACTGGCTCTGCCCACGCGTGGTCCGTCCCAGAGGTAAACCGGGTAATTGCGCCTCAAGAACATGTCCTTGTAACCTTCGCCGCCATCCCATCGGTTTTGCCACACTTGCGTACTGGAGCTGTGCCACATGACGAGGCTGGTCTTGCGCGGTCGCCACGGAATGAAGTACTCCATATATCCATGATCGCACGAGAGCGTAAAACTCGTATTGTAATGAGCCTGAATCGTCTTACCTCCGACTTGAAAGCCTCCAGATTTTTCGAGCACGATCGGCGAACGCGGCTTCGCGTTCTCCTGGGCAATAGCGCCAATGCCAAAGAGCAGAATGAGGTATGATGGCAGCATCATGTTGACAAGGTCCGAGCATTGGGAGAGGGGTTTGCAGTCCCAAAGTCGATGCGACGTATCGATAGCATGTTACTTTCCAAAATCTTTATATATGTGTTGTTGAGGTCGGATTGCTTGCGGGATATGTGACTTGAGAATTGCCGACAATATGCATGGCGGCAAAGTCGGAAAGAAGGAATGAGATTGATCCTATGAGGCGTCCTATAATCCATGTTTCGTGCCACGTGCGGTCATCATACGAACCACGGGAAGGAATTCATGCGCTCGCACTTAGCGAGAAGTATTGTAAGAACCTTCACGATTGGATTGGTTGCCTTTTAGTTGTCAATACGCCTCCAGTCGAGCAAAGCTTGTGTATCTTTGATCGGTAAAGTATTCTTGGTGTTGAGTGATTCATGACTCGGTGACGTTGTTGTAGCTATTCAAATACCTTGAAGAGTTGTTTGGCGAGCTCTGGATCTTTTGTAGTCCTCGCCTATGCAATTTTTCTTCCCTATGTTAGAAGTGCGGGAAATTAATTCATCTCTCCGAATAGATTTGCCGTCGGCAACCTTGCCGCATTAGACGAGTTCTTGACTGCCGATGGGCAAACCCTCAATCGGACCTGTGGCAATGTCGATCTCGTTTCTATACATGTCGCGAGCATGAAACGTTGCGAGAAACCTCATCAAAATTCATTATATACGCCCGTGCTTACTTCCATTGCAGCGTAATATCAGGTTTTTTGGTCCATGAAGGATTCAACGTCCATCGTTGGAGCAATGTTGTCCGATGTTATCCCACATGCACCCTCAGCTGGTTACCAGTTCTAGAACAACGATCGTTCATTTTTCTTCTAGTATCCAAAAAGCGTGATCCGTATTATTTGTACCGTATTTTCGCATCTCCTTGATATGCAAGATCTCTGCCTGTCCCGTTTTGTGAGGATCCAGACTGAGCAAAATGTGAACACAAGACACCCAGTCTGAATATCATAGATAGCTACCTGCCTATGTACATATCAACTAGTTACCCTGTTTGCTCTTTCATGGCCTCGTATACATCCGTCTGTATTCATTGTCGACGTCAATAATGGGAAAGATCAAACCATCTAATATAATCCGCGGCGAAAACAGTGACCATTCATAACATAGTACACGTGAGGCTATTTTTGCCAGCTCGTTTTTAATATTATTTCAATAAAATCAGGTAAATGACCAACTTATCAGCTCATAGTCAGTAACGCTGGCGGCACACCTAGGCTACATCCGCACGTCAAAGTCACTGATACTGCTTCGATTCTCAAGACTGCGTAATAGCTTTTGCTACTCCTCTCTGCTCGATTTAAGTACTCTCCTATTCCAAGCCCAAGATTAATGAATCACCCAAGTCACAGTAGCTACGGATAATAGTTGCAACCCCCCCTTCCTCGGCTCTGGTCATTGTACGGTAGGTAGCTCCGCTTCAATGATACCCTCACCACCACCAGGCGGAACCCAAAACTTGACCAGCTTCAACCCAGCCCGTTCCAACAGCCGTTCCCACTGTATCTCCATCCTTTCCTGCGCCGCATGTATTGTCATTATCTGCAAGTCAAACCCCGTAGAGAACAGTGGACTCCCCTGGTTCGGAAGAATGAACTCGTTGAGTATTTATGACGGGCTACAAAGAAGGCCCATTTGGTGAACAGAGAAAAAGTGTTGTTGTATTGTGAGGCTATCTACCGTGTAGCCGAACTATCTGTGGGTGCGGCCCGGAGGCTAGTTCCTCCGGGCCCGAACACCGAACCGAACCAATCAAAGAGGCCCTGGGCCGTGACACACCCCCCAGCCAGCGCTGAGGAGGCCCGATTAGGCAATCGTGAATAGACTCTTTGGTGTTGTAGTACACCAAGAGGAGAAAGTAGAGAAATTGGGACGTTAGTCATCCAATTAGTGAACAGAATCAAGTTAATGAGAGGGCCACAGCCGCGGTGGCTGCAACTCTAGATCAATACTAATTAGGGTACTAGACGTCAGGATCCTTGATTTGTATAGGCTGTAGGCCCTAGATCTGGTTTGTAATGTCTACTAGGTTAAGCTGGCTCACGAACTTCTTGAAAGGCTGGCGTTGTAGTGACTTGGTAAGACTATCAGCTAGTATGTGGTTAGTAGGCGTCTACTTTACCGTAATCTAATTAGTAAGTACCTCTTAGCGTAACTAGAGGTGGTATATGTTAATATGTCAGACCTTCGTCTGAAGCTGGTTGGTTTCCTTTGTGACAAGGCTGACGGTTTACTAGTTATTATACCAAATTGTTAGAGTTGTGTAGAGCTTAAGTAATAACTCCTTAAAAAACCTTACCCACTCTTGCATTTATGAGCCGGTGAGTGATAGAGTGAGTAACTCTGACTTAGTTATTGACTTTATAATAGTATACTATATAGTAGCCTTCTAGTCAATAGTTATACCTCTAAACTAAAATAGGTAGCCTTGAGACAATCGTTAAGTCTCTAGTTTATCAGCGTAGGAGGCATCAGAGGCTCTAAAGAAAACAGGATCTAGAGCTATTAGAGTCACAATAGTAATAAACTTAGTTACGCTAGGTCGCTTACCTAACGCCTGTAACACGAGATTCTTTATATATAGTAAGTACTACTAAACCTATTTAACTTTACTAACATAGAGTTATCCTAGGTTAATAAGGTAGTAGGCTAGAATAACATACGCACAGGCAACATCAGGTCTACCCTAGATAGTAATATAGGCCAGGCTACTGACAAGTTATTAGTAGAGCTTAGTGCAGTTAGTATCTGTAGGCTTATTTGAAGGTAATAGCTAGTTATTAGCTAACAGGATCTCAGGTTTATATCCTGTAATTATTATCTCAAAGTGAGTATAAACCTTCTTGATATATATGTCCTAGATTAACTAAGCCTTAAGGTCGTCGCGGTCGCGGACGACGCGGATCCCTAGAAACTATTTAAGGGGGCCTATAGGCTTAAGGTTATATAGGGTAATTAGTTACTATTTAAAGCAGTAATACAACACCTTATTTATACAATAGAAGGCTATAACAATATCATCAACGTAGACGAAGAGGATAAGCCAACTATTAGTATAGAGGCCAGGAAAGCCAGGCGACGGCGATAGG